>PVKA01042753.1:0-17186 GCA_004027165.1 Ctenomys sociabilis | reverse complement strand
AATACCACATTTCCAAGAAAAAGAATCTTCTGCACAAAAAAATTTAAAAAATCATACCAAGACACAAAAATGAAATTGTCCAAACTTAAAGAAAAAAATGATTAAAAAATACATAAAAAATATTAGCTATGGAAGAAAAGAAAAAAATGATTAAAGCAAATACATAAAAAATATTAGCTATGGAAGAACAAAATCAAATAGCATCTTATTCCATATTAGAAAGAGAAAAAGGACCAAATGTGTAAGAAACTAGACTAATTAAAGAACTAAAAGGAAAAAAGATCTATCCTCTTTGAATTTTATACTTGGCAAACATACCTTTGAAACCTAAAAGTAAAATATTTTCTAGTTGTACAAACTTGAAATATTTTAATACCTTCAGACATAGCACACAGGAAATAACCAAGAGCATAATTCAAAAGGCAAGAGAAGCTGCAGTAAGCTCCGGGATGAACAATAAAGAGCTCTCAAAGTGATAGTTATGCAGGATTATATAAAATACATTAGATGAACCCTTATTTTAAAGGTCATTGAAGATTTCTACCAAACAGTACCAATTTTATGTCGGGTTATACACGTATTATTTTTTCATATATATGTGTGTGTATCTGTGTATAACGGACAGGGAAGAAGTAATATAAAATCAACAGAAAATGGAAATATTCTTTTAAAGTGTCTAATACTAGGAGAAAATATCATACGGTGTCATTTTAGATAAAATATAATTCAAAGATATAATATAAATCTTAAAACAAAAATTAAGATTAAGCAGTATTCATAAAATTAAATGCTAATTATTAATTAAAATTAAATGTTTCAAAACAATTGAACTAAGAAAAAGTTTTCATGACAATAAAGAAGTACTAACAATAAAACGTAAGATAAATACTGGAATGAAAAATAAGCATCACTTCTGATAGTTTGGGGATAGGATATCACACAAAGTTCTAGTGTGTTGTGGACACTACACACTAGACACTGTGACATGGACGATGACCATGACACTTACTGGTGGCCAGGTGTCACTTGTGGGACAGAGCTACAGCTATTTCCTTGAAATCCACCCCATCAACCCATAAGGAATCTTAACTCAATGGGTGCAAGACAAGTCCATTTGTAGAGTGTGCTGATGGAAATATTTTGCTGTTGTACACAAAAGAATAACTGACAGACTACTATCATATACCTCTTTCTACTGTGTTTAATTGTTTGCCCCATTTGGTGGGTTCTTTCCATTCTCATTCATGGGGTTGTGATCATTTTTCGCCCTCTCTAGAACATTAGTTAGTAGTCTGTATAGGTTTGGCTTTGTTGTCATGAAATTCTTTAGTTGTTCTTTATCATGGAAGTGTTGGACTTCTCCATTATACTTGAAAGAGAGTTTTGCAGGGTATATCAGTCTGGGTTGGAATTTGTTTTCTTGCAAGACTTGAAGTACTTTGCTCCATGCTCTTCTTGACTTGATGGTTTATCCTGTTGGGTTTTCCTCTAAATGTGATCTGTTTCTTTTCTTTAGCAGCTTTGGGTATACTGTTCGTGTGCTGAATTTCTGGGATCTTGATTATTGTATATCTGGGAGTAATTTTAACTGGGTTCATGTTATTTGGAGTTCTATATGCCTCAGTTCTCTGAATGTCAGATTGTTTCCCCAAACTTGGGAAATTTTCTGCTATTATTTCCATCCATATCCTTTTTATATCATTTGTATTGACTCCTTCTTCCCGTTGATTCCTATTAGTCTCACATTGCTCATCTTGGCATCGTCTTTCAGGGGTTGAATTATTTTTTTCCTGATCCTAGTTGTTTTTAAGAGATCTTTACTTATTTTTTCACAAGCTGCAATGGTGTCTTTAAGGTCAGAAAATCTATTCCCACTTTCAATCAAACGGTTTTGCCAGCTTGTGATTGAGGTTTTAATTTCCTGTGTTATCACTTTGGACCTGATTCATACATTCTATTTCTTTCCTACATTGCTTATTCAGGGGTTCCATCATTTTTATATTCTGCCCTATTTTTTATCAGTGTATTTTTAGAAGCACTTAGTACTTCTTTGATTATAGCTATTGCTACATTTTTTACTTCATAAATTATTTCTGATCTGATCTCCTCTATACCTTTCTGCAGTTGTTTCTTTACTTCCAACATTATTATTTCAGAGATTTCAGGTATGTGATTTCCAATTTCCTCTATGCTAGTGTCTTTTGCATTTGTAGTGTGTGGACTTGGAGCCTGAGACTGCTTTCTGTTCCTTCTCTTTGTCATTTTGCATACCATTGATTTTTGACCTTTGGTGTAGGGCTTAGATAGTTATTTCCTTCGCAACAGGTCCAAATCTATGAGATTCAGACTCCTCCAGGTGGGTGTGGCTTGGATCTGGCTTCTGTGCTCCACTTCTTCCTGCTGCAGCCTTGCAGGTGAACCCTTTGTGTCACTCTGGCCAGATGTTGTGCTCCTGAATCAGCTGGATGGGTATTGTCTCTAGCCTCTTGCAGGGAGTTCTGCAGAAGGGAACACAGCCCCACACTGGGCCTGTGGGTTGCTTCAGAATCCTGTGGCCCCGGCAGTCTCACTCACTTGCTGGGCCTGTGCTCTGGGTCTATTCAGTATCTGGTGGTCCTGCGTCTAGTCAGTATCTGGTGGCCTGGGTGGTCTAACTCTCACACCGGGCCTGTGCTCTGGGTTGCTTCAGGATTCGGTGACCCGGGCTAATGACCTGGATTAAAGCCTACAAATCACAGAAAATAATTTGGTATCAATATGTTCGAAGCTTGGGAGATAACCCAGTAGAATAAGTGCTTGCCCAAGCACAAGGGCCTGAGTTCAATCCCCAGTTCTGCCAAAAATAAAAGAATAAAAAGGTAAAAACAAAGATAACACAAGTGAGAAGACAGACATTAGAAAATCCATGAGCACAAATCCTTATAAAAGATGCAGAGCAAAAACAGTCTGTCAGGGAAATGCTTAACATGTGTCCTAGAGTTATTCTGGAAGTCTCCTAGAGACAAAATTTTTGAGTTCCCTGCTCAAAAAACAGTATGGCTCCTCCATGAATACGCAGGCGGGTGAGTGCTGGGATGCAAGATGCACTTACTGGAGTGAGAGATTACATAAGGTAACTCAATCAAAAGAGATAATATATTGCTTATGGAACAAAAACTGTGCTTTCTGATTGAGAAACTTGAGAAAATTTAACACACCTAAAAATCTTTCTGCATGCAAGAAGAGACTAGTTGGAGAAAAACCCTGGAAAGAAGCAGAGATTACTTTCCAAACGAAAGCATTTGGTTCTGGCTTGGAGATGTTGCTGAAGGATTTTAAGATAAGATGTCAGATCATTAGCTACTTATTTTAGAAATATAGTTCTTGTTCTTTTGTGTTGAGGTTGAATGTGTGGAACCAGAGAAAGGTATTAAAGAACCCCAAGGTAGAAATGCTAAGAATAAAAACTTTCCACAGTGAAGTAACATATAAAAAGAGGAAAATGAAAAGAACATAGTTAATAAGTGATGACTGTCCAGGGCTACAAAAAAAAAAAGGAAGTCTTGAATTATTTGTTATGTAACATGATTGGTGTTGCCAATAACTAAACTGGAGAAAATGACAAAAGTCCATGACTGATTCTAACATACATTTTCAATATTAATTTTAAATGGTAGCTCTCAAACTCATAACATCATGTTCAAATTACTACAAGTACTTATTTGTGTACATTCTTCTATTATTTATACTCTGTCAGCTCTTGAAGGTTAAAAACTATGGAAGCAGCTAACTTTTTTTGTACATTATCCACTCAAGTAAAGACAGTGTTGATGATGATAAAGTGTTAGCAGAGAAAATTGGATCCACCCTTAGAGCAGAAAACACCCCCATTAAGTTCTGAATCTTAACTTAAAAGGCTTTCTGTTTCTACTATACTGAGTTTTGAAGATGAATGCCTTTATTTCAACATTAATCAATTTCAAGCATAAGAGGAACAGATTTATGCGTTCCTCGAAGATAACTTTGGGAGATCAGTTTCACCTAAAGAGTTTCCACTTACATCAGATACAGTATTAAGATACAGTCAGATGATGAAGCTGGCTTTTTGTTTCAGCTTATTCCATAAGGCCGAGATGAATCTGTGAGAAACTAACCAGAAGAAGCCCTGGAATTTCCACCTACAAAAATGCAAGTGGTCTGCGAAGTGCTTTCCCCAAAGAATATTGCCCCATAAGGTGCTTATCAACTTCAGCCCTTAGCTGAGTGAAGTTTCTCTCAGACAGAAGACTGGAGAAATAATAGATAGTAATATATGTGATCTTTTTTTTTTTTTTTTTTTTGTATTTAGGGCAGGGCGTGCAGTATCTCACTCTGTAGATCAAACTTGTAGTGATCCACCTGTTTACAGCTCTCCCAAGTGCTGAGATTATAGGCACGCGCCACCTCACTCAGCCTCAATCATTGGCTCAGCATGCCCCAAGGTGGGGCAGGCACAGCTACCCAGAGGGTTGACCTCCCATCCTCTGTGTCTGTCTAAGCAGGTGCTTTAATCCAATAGATGCAGTCTTAAGGGCTTTTCAGGGCTGATGGACCAGGTTGTTAATAATTATGTGTCTGTTGATGCTCACTAATGTTCAGTGGAACACATGATACTTTGCTTTGACTACTCCATTCATTTTCATCAGCTTGACCAACCTAACAATTGGCCATTTTATGTTAAATTGCCTCTTCTTCTTCTTTTTATTTTTTTTTTAACGTATTTGGTTCAGGATCTCACTACACAGCTCTTAGTGATCTTCCTGTTTTCAACCACCCCAGCGTTGGGATTACAGGTGTGCACCACCCTGCCTGGACTCGGTGGCCAGCTCAGTATGCACAGGGGCGGGGCTGTTATTGCATGTGGTGCTGGGGACTGAACCATGCTCCCTGATCCTGACTAAGCAGGTGCTTAGTCTGCTAAGCCATCGATCTGGTATTTTCTTATTGTAACCCTCTTAACTCCTCAGTTTATTCTCCTTTCTCCAGAGCTGCACCCCATCCAGGACATGGTATGCACACTGAGATGACTGCAGCTTGGGGGATTTTGCACAGTTTATCATTTTGTCCTCTTCCTTGCACTCACGTGCAACGTTTCCTCTCTAGTAGCTCATTCACCTCACCTGGATGCACCATTTTAGTTTTGTGTGTGCCAAATCTTACTCAAGATTTTTCACAATGAAATCTACTCAGGGTTCACAAACCTCCTTAGAGCTAAATAATATACTTTTAAAAAGAAAACATAATGGGAAAGAAAAAGGCAAACAGGAAACTTTAAGGCTCAACCTACAAGTTTAAAATTCTCATTTATTGCAGTAATGATTTCTGTGCCTGTTGAATAAATAGGAGTAAAATTTTCATTCTGTGTAATTCTGTGGAAGAATGCCCTGAGCACAGCATTAGATGAGATCCTGAGCCATTATGCATTTGTCATCAAGAAAAATGAATTTCCTGTTTCACCTGGTTAATAAGGACCTTAAAATCAATTTGCCTCTCTTGGAATTAATGTGTAACATTTAATCCTTTCTGAAGGTCTTCGAGGTAGAGAAGTTGAGTTTTCTGATGTCTTTTACTATTAAATGAGTATGAATGCTTGAAAAGAAAGACAAAAGAATATTCAGTGCTACAAGCACATGGAAAGAAGACATGTGAATTAAAATTTATTTTACTGTACAATAAAAATGTAGTGCAAAAACAAAACTCAAGCAGCTGGGCCTGATTTGCAGCAAAGTTCTGAGCATAATAATCATTATACTAACCTTGTTCCTCTCTAGAAAGATTCCTTCAATCTATGAGAATTTCTTATCTTATGGAGAAGTTATGAACCCTCCCAGGCTGCTAGCTATTATTTTATGTAATTTCCAGCTCTTTTGCACTAAAACGCAATGGAAAACATTTGGAAACATATTAGAAAAATGGTATAGCTTACTTTCTCCTCCTTCACTAATTCACCAATTTTCTTGGTGCCTGATAAAATAGTGCCTTGTTATATTGCTCAGTGTATTTGTCATGATTAAATTCCTGTATTTGGATAATATTTCATTTTTGAGAATTAATGATTATAACAGGAAGAAGTTGACTTTTTTTTAACCTCCACTCTTCTAGATTTTCTCATCAGCATCCCTCACTGAAGGTTAGCTCCCATCTTGTAAAAAGATGGACCGGGCTGCATCATCAGTGCTTTGTTTTCCATGATTAATTATCTTTGACATTTTTCCTTTTCAAATGTACATGCAAAACAAACAAAAATCTTTGGCATGTTCACTTCTACAAGAGATTTACAAGTATGAAAATGCATATATTATAAAAAGTGTTTGATATCTTATGTTTTTGTGTATAACTTTTGATTTTGAAATAATGTCAAGGGCATTTTGTCATTTGAAATGGGATCCCGAGCACATGAAATCCTATGCAGGACAGAATAGACAAGGCTGGTAAAGGTAAAGGTTTGTAAAGAATGAGGGAGAATTACTAGTACACACTAGACCTTGCTGCCAGCCAATAGATGAGTGGATTTTGACATTACTCACAGAGACAATGCCCTGAAAAGACAAGTTTGTTTTATTCCTCAAATAAAATTACTGAAAGACATTAAATTATTAAATTATATATATATATATATATATATATATGTATATATATATATATGTATATATATATATATACATATATATATAGAGAGAGAGAGAGAGAGAGAGAGAGAACGGAGAGAGAGATGTGATTCTTTTAAAGAGAATAAGAAATACCAATAAAAAAAAGAAAGAAAAATGACCCATGATGTGATCCAATTGGGTTTTTCTCCATAATCCTATAAACTATTACATGTTGGAATCCAGTTTACAAATCTTTTTGGAAGATGTTGAGAACTATGAAACTCTTCTGAGCCTTTTTTCTCCTGGAAAGAAAGTCATGTGAAAGTGTTTCTTTCATTCTGTTTTGCCAGTTCAACAATGAGTCCTACAAACCAGGACATTAAGGAAAGGGCAGCACACACACAAGGCATTCCTAGAGCATTCCAAATAATTTATTTATGTACCTTTGCCAAGCAGTGGAAATTAAATCATCCAAGCAGTCCGTGCTTGCTTAAGTGTGGGCTATATTGGGTAGCTCTCACCAAAGAATAAAGTCTGGAAAGGAAGAAAAAATAAGTTGTAGAGTGAAAAACCTCCAAAATAGAAAATGCTATTTTCACCAAATGACTGAGGTTAAAATTAGCAGTGGTATGTCACACTGACAGCACCCGCTGATGACAGAATGTAACAAAACGTTAAATGTCACTTTAACTCTGTGGTATCATTTTTTCACTCAAATGTACTCATGAGGAAAATATTACAGTTACATAAACTGAGCAACATTCTACAAAGAAATGGAACACTATTCCTAAAATTGTCATTTTTTTATGCAAACAAAAAGAACAAGCATATTGTTTTAGATCTTCTCTCCTTAAATTAAGGAGATGTAATGGCTAAACAAAATACAACTCTCTGAATGAGATCCTTGACTTTAATAGGATTTCAGGGAAGCAAAAAGACATTAATAAAAATTATTTCTGCAGATTAGTTAAATAATTTTAATATTAGTTTCCTATATGATACAAAGTCACCAAGGTTCTGTAAGATATTAAAATATTAAAAAAATAGGGATGGCCAAATAGCTCAGCGGATTAAAGGGCCTGCTAAGGTAGACAAAGGTGACAGGAGTTCTATCCCTGGGACTACTGTGCTGGCCCTGCCCCCAGGGTGCACTGAGACGGCAATTGAGACTGGGTGTGGTGGAGTGCACCTATAACCCCAGCACTTAGCAGGCTATAAACAGGAGGATCATTACCAGTCAGATCTATGCAGTGAGATCCTGTACACCCCATCCTAAATACAAAAAAAAAAAAAAAAAAATTAATTAATTAAAAAGAGAGTTAACAGTACAGAATAGTATTTTATAGCAACTTTGCAACTCTAAATCGTTTATTTACTTGACACAGGTTCCCACTACACAGTTTGGACTCACAGTGAACCTCCTGTCTAGCTTTCTCAGCACTGGCATTGCATGCGCCACCACTCCTGGTTTTTGTGGCCTGTTCAGTGCCGGGCCAGTGGGACATGCAGTAGAAGAAATTGAACCCGGGTCCTTGCGCTTGCAAGGCAGGCACTTAGACAAAACACCTATCTCTCCAGTCTCAACTATGCAACTTTATTTTAAATCAAAAGCAGTTTCAAAATTGAAGTTTAGATGAATGCCTAATTTCTTAGATGCTTTGATGCATGCTCAGCCTTCTGTAATCTAACTATCACAAATATTTTTAAAAAATTTTTGTCAATGTTCTCATTTATTCTTTAATGTCTTAAGAGAGGCAAATACATAAAATGTATCAAATCATAAATTAGGGGTTTTATTTATGATCCATGTTGAGTAACAGTAAACACAATAATCTCGCTGAAGAATATTTTAAAGTAGAAATAATTACTTCACAGTAAAAGAAAAAGCTTGAAAAATAAAGTTGTGAGAGAATGATTTCAAAATTTTATTTAAAGGCACTAAAAATTTCATCTGAATCAGTTCTTTCCCAGGTGGATTTTAGTAAGATTTTTTTTAAACATCGAAGAAAATTCCTTGTTTAGAATTATGCTATGAGCTTATGAATTATAGCGTTAAAGCATACAATGTTGAATATATTGAAAATAAACTATCAATAGAGAAGACATAAAAATTCATAAATCATTACATTGCAATGCATAATTTCTTTACACATGAAATTACAGAATTTTCCTAACCATTTTCCCAGCTATTGCAAAATTTAATTAGCAGCTAAATTTTAGTTATATATATTATATTATTCTAGATTTTATTTAAGATTTGCAGTGACAATTGGATTAGGTTTATGATCTTTTCCTATTTTTTAGCTCACTGTAAGTGTATTTTACTTTAAGTGTATCACCCTCAATTCCTTTTTCAGACTGATTCATCTTGCTACTTGATTTTTTGTTTTTCCTTCTTAGAGAGACAGGGGTCTGATATGTCCTGAAAGTTCAGGATTGTATTTCACTCTGTTGCTATTGTGGAATGACACAACAAAAATAAGTAGCTGTATTTTCTGTCAAAGCCAAATATACTTATTTCAGAGAATATTACTCTAACACAATGCTATCATGCTATTGGAACAGAAGGTAGGTTTACTTTGGAAAAAAATCAGTACACATAATTGTCACAATTTATAGATAAAACTGATTATTGTCTTCCTATAATGAAGACTTCATTTTCTCCACAAATCTGTAAGTCTTAATTGTATGAACTGAAAAACACAAATATTAAAATTGTACAGGAGGCTACAACGGGTTTTTAAATATTCATAGGAAAAGTATTGAAACTACAGTTGTGAAATGTATGACACACACAGTTTGTATACCGACAAAGCATATTAGTCATAACACAGAGAAATGCAGGATGTTAGAGAAGAATGAATTAAAATGAAACGGTTTCTAAAGCCATGTAGCAAGTTTAGATTTAATGACTTGTTATGAGATAACCACATTTTGTTTGAGATAGAATAAGAATGAAACTTTAGGTAAAAATAACTCTAGGAAAGGCACATAATTCTGAAAGATTTTATTCTTATAAATCCAGCAGGTGCCGTAGAAATAATTTACAAATTACTTGGTCATATTTGTTCATTATCATTGTCAAAAGCAATTCCATCAGTGCTTGATTTTGGTTAGACATAGCGAAGCTCTAAGAATGAGAACTAGTAAATCACACAAAGTGTTTTTCCACGGACTTCAAGGTGGCATGCTGTCCAATTTGCAAAAATATTACATAGAGAGGTGAGATGGGATATACGTTTCAAAGGCAACTCTCAATGTGTGCAGAGAATTTATGAAGAGAAGACCAAGCTCCTCTTTGTGCCTATGCAAAGGAAAGAAGAACCTCTCCACAAAGAGAAACAAAAAGGCAAAGTTTTAAATTATTCATAAAATTGAACGCATTACCAAATCTATTCCCTGAGAACAACACGTGTGCATCTATTTTTTAACTAGAAATTGTTGATCTTGGCTCCCCAGAAAATACTGCAAGCCATGTCTTTTAATCTTCAAGAGATTTCAGAGAGTCACGTAAAGATCAATGAATCAGAGCAATTATTTAAGAACTTGATAAATAATAAATGATTGTCACGTTACATATATATATATTCATATTCATTTGGCACAGTACTTTCAAACACTGAGGTGAAAATAAAGGAAATGATACAGTAGCTGACAGAAATTGAATCCTAACTACCTTATTTTAGATACAAATTACAGTTAAATGAAGCAAGGTTCTGATGATGCAACTTAGCTATGATGAAAATGATATCAGAGTTTATGGGTTCCTTAAATTTCTGTGTTTTGGACTTTAATGTTTTATGGGACACATCAAAATAATGAGAGAAACTGAATGCCATCTCTTTAGTGAATATTTCAGCAGGTGCTTTTCCTTCTTGTTTTCACAGATAGGGCATCTACACTCTGACATTCGGCAACCACAACTGGAATTTGATAAAATTGATACCTTATTATCAGAAGTCTGGAACTTTCTTTGAAATTTATATTTATAGTTACTTTTGTATCTTTCCTAATTAGTCCGAATGAGAAAAGTTGCCTTGATATATCTACAAACATAAGAAGATATTAAATATTATATATTTAACAGCACCTAATAGACAGAGGTGTGGTAATTTTCTGGATAACACAGGGCTTTTTCTAAGCGGATGGTGTATGCCCCAGCATGGCAGGAGTCTGGGGGAGGGAGGACCATATGCAAAATGGGCAACTCAGTGAGTCCTGGCAACAAAATTTAAAAAGAAGAACAACAGGGGATGGAACTCTGCAAAAAGAATCTGGTTTCAATCCCCAGTACCTGAATAAAAATCAAGAAAAACAAAGAGGAAGTTTTGAGCAGAGCATTATATTTTGGGCTTGTGAACTCGGTAGGGTAGAGTAAGACAATACGCTTCAGTTTGGTTCAGTTTCTTCTTCATAAAGTAAGGATGATAGCAATAACATTAGAAATCAAAAAGGGATCGTGATTCATAGCATCAACACAAGGAGTGAGACTGTGCAAGAAATTCTTAATAGCGTTAAACTAGCTGCAGTGAGTGAATCTAAGACAGGGATAACAGCAACAAATGAAAGGACACAAAAGGATACATATATTTAACTATATAGGCAGAAATATATGTATATATGAATATAAATAATATGATGTAGCCATGCAATGAAACACAAATTTATTTGAGGAATATACTAGTTTAAAAGTAAAAAGAAGTTCTGCTATTTCATATAATTATTTTATTTTAAAATGCTTAGAAATTGACAGAGTGTATAAACTACACGTGGCAAACATGTAAGAAATGCTATACTCTATTTTCTGATATGTATTAAATTTTTTATTCATTTTAATGAGAAAAAAGACAAAATAGTAATGAAACAGTTTCAAAACAGGTTATTAGGACAGTTACAGTTACAAAAATTAATACTGCATATTTCTGTCTTGGTAGTACTTATTCTGAGGATAAGATGCAGACGTATCTTCTTTTTTTTTAGTTTTTCTTGTACACAGGGTCTCACTATGCAGCCCACATTCATAGTGATCCTCCTGCTTTCTGCCTCCCTACTGCTGGGATTACAGGCGCGCACCACCACGCCTGTAATATATATATATATATATATATATATATATTTCAAAAGAAAACAGTATTTTATTTGTACTTTTGCAAAATTAGTAACACAACACAAGGTTGTCTAGTGACTAAAAGCTGACCTTAATCAGACAGAATGTTTATCTCAGGACTGAAGTGGCTTGTTTGCTTTAGGTTGTTTTTCCTTTTTTCAAAACAAAATTTAGTTCAACGTTTGTAAAATTCCTTTCTATGACAGCGTATCATGTCTTCATCTTATACTATGAATAACCACTAAGAAGACAAGAATATGCAATGTATTAATTATCAAAACTGTCCTACTAATCAGTTTCGGAACTGCCTCATTGCTATTTGTTTCTCAGTAAAATATTTAAAATAATTTTTAAAAATTTAACATAAATAAAGAAAAGACAAAAAATTCCTTTCTATGCTAAGATATCACTACTATGGAACAAGTTCCTCAAGAGCAAGGAGAATAATAATAAATAATATAAATAACCTAATATGTATTTGAACATACTACTATAATTATGATACATTATATTATAATGATAAAGTTTATATTTTTAGTTTTTTTGTTTTATTTTATTTTATTATTATTTTTATTGAAGAACGAATAGCAATGAGACAGTTTCAAGACAAATTAACAGGACAGCTTCGACAAATCAACACATTGCAAAATACTTTTGTAATGTTTCGGTGTCATACAAGATACATACATGATATTATACCTACAGGCATTATTATAGCAGATGTCTCTAATCAGTGAATAAAGAGAGTGCCGCTATACACCTATCTTATTTCTCTACAGCTGATTTATATCACAGATTCAATCATTAACACCTTCTACCTTGTTATCTCCCCAGTGTCTGTCCATAGTACTAGAAGCCAACATAATATCTTGTCCAACCACTATTAGTGCAAATCATGCTTCTCATAGAATTATGTAGAAGTATGGTGTGTTTATCCTAACTGTACTGTTTATACACACACATCATGATTCTTCCTTTGTATTTCCCCCTTTTTTTGTCTAGACCTGTCAAAGATGAGCACTCCATTGGCATTAAACCAATTTAGGTGCCTGAATTTGGTGACACAATCCAACACAGTCCAGCATTCCACAATAATAGTGAGTTATCTGAAGAAGTTGTTGACTATAGCCATTTACAGCTCAACTTATTATTATGGCCTCATGTTATATACCTCATTTTTATACTTTTCTGATGGATGGTTAAGACTGAGATAGAACAAGACCTATATACCAAAAGATGTAGTTTTTGTTTCTGATGAGGTCAGTGAAGTCCCCTCAGGGTTTATCTTGTAATCCTGTACCTTACTCTAGATCCTTTGTCTGTGTCCTCCATGTGGATGAGTCACAGCCAATGCTTGACCAGTTTGCTCTCTATGAGAACCTGAGAGAAAGTTTTCTCTCCATGAGATTCTCCTCAGGCACACTATTTACCATCAGTCTCTTTCCTCTGTGGCTCCATAATCTCCTTGATCAGAAAATTTGGGGCACAACTGAATTTCATGATGTTACAGTACAGGTTCTCCTATACCCTGAGTCTTCACTGACTTTGAAAGGCTAGGGCCAAAATGTTGGCTGGCCTTGCGACTTTTCTATTTCTCCAATTTTGATCTATGAACTTAGGTTGCTAACCATCCAGAAGAAAAACTGTTTAGTACCATGCAGCATATGCCATTCAGTTTGAACTAACTATCTGGGTCAATTGTCTTCAGTTGTTGTACATTTCTATTTGTATTTCTTATTTTCACTTCTTATACTAGGGAGACTATGATATTTGCACATGTGTGTCGGGTTTATTTCACTTACGAGTATATGTTCAAGTGGCAACCACTTCAATATAAATGCTTCAAGTTTATCATTATTTATAGCTGAATAATACACCATTATATAGAAAAGGTGAAAGATTTATGCGATCTGAAGAGAAACCAGAGTATACACCATTATATAGAAATATCACATCTTTTTCAATCATTCCTCATGTGACAGACATCTTGGTTGTTTCCAAGATTTTGTATCACAAATTGTGTTGCTATAAACATAGGTACACATATATCACTATGATATAATGATTTCAGTTCCTCTGGAAAAATTCCCAGTAGGGGGATAGCCGGCATGAATGAGATTTCCAGTCCTACCCTTTTGAGGAGTCTCCACACTGATCTCCACAATGGTTGTACCAGTCTACATTCCCACTAGCAGTGGAGAAGTGATCCTTTTTCCCCACAAGCTCTCCAACATTTGTTGTTGGTTGATTTCCTTATGATAGCCATTCTTTCTGGAGTGAGATCATATCTCAGTATTGTTTTTATTTCCACTTCATGGATGGCTAGCGATGTGGAGCATTTTTTCATATATTTATTTGCTTCTTTAATTTCGTCCTCTGAGAAGTGTTTATTTATCTCAGATGCCCATTTCTGAATTGTGTCTTTAATTTTAAGGGCCCTAATATGTCTTAGTTCTATATATATGCTAGACAGCAGACCTTTGTCTGATTTCTTATTAGTTAGGATTTTTTCCAAATTTGTGGGTTGTCTGTTCACTTTGTTGACAATTTCTTTAGATGTGCAGAACCTCCTCAAGAAGAGTTGATCCCAGTTGTTGATTCTTTTAAGTGTTTACCGTGCGAATATATGTTTATTCATGAACTCTTTATCTACCCCTGTTTTCAAGAGTTCCTCCTACTCTTCCAGGAGATTGAGTGTTTCTGTTTTAATGTTTAGATCTTTAATCCATTTTGACTTTAGCTTAGTGCATGGTGAGAGAGCTGGGTCAAGTTTTAGTTTTTGGCATGTAGAAAGCCAGTTTTTCGAGCACCATTTGTTTACGAGGCTTTCTTCCAGTGAGCTTGCTTGGCACCTTTGTCGAAGATCAGATGGCTGAGTGTGATTGTAGATGACTCTGCGTCTTCCAATCTATTCCATTAATCCTCATGTCTATTTTGTTGCCAATTCCATGTTGATTTTATCACAGTGGCTTTGTAGTATAATTTCAAGCCAGGAATTGTAATGCCTCCTGCCTTGTCTTTATTGGCCAAGATTGCTTTTGCTATTCCAGGTCATTTGTGGTTCCAGATAAATTGTAGAAATGATTTCTCTAGGTGTGGGAGGTGTGTTGGTGGCAGTTTGATAGGGATTGCATTTAATCTGTACAACAATTTTGGGAGTATGGCCATCTTCACGATGTTGGTTCTTCCTATCTAGGAGCATGGAATATCTTTCCATTTTCTGAAATCATCTATAATCTCTTTTCTTAGGGTGTTGTAATTTTCTGTGAAAATATCTTTGACTTCTTTGGTTAAGTGAATTCCAAAGTATTTCATTTTCTGCAGTGCTATAGTAAAAGATATTGTTTCTATTGTTTCCCTTTCAATGTGCTTGTTATCTGTGTAAAGAAATGCTATTGACTTTTGAGTATTGACTTTGTATCCTACTACACTACTGAATTTCTGTATCAGTTCTAGTAGTTCCTTGGTTGAATTTTTGGGGCCTTCCAAGTAAAGTATCATGCCATCTGCAAGTAGTGATAATTTAACTTCTTCTTTACCTATTCTTATTCCCTTTATTTCTCCCTCTTTTCTAATGGCTGTTGCTAATGATTCCAAAACCATATTGAATAGGAGGGGTGATAGAGGACATCCTTGTCTTGTACCTGACTTAAGAGTAAAAGACTTCAGTTTTTCCCCATTTAAGATTATATTAGTAGCCGGGCGTGGTGGCGCATGCCTGTAATCCCAGCACTAGGGAGGCTGAGGCAGGAGGATTGTTGTGAGTTCGAGACCAGCCTGAGCTACAAAGTGAGCTTAAGGCCAGCCTGAACTGCACAGTGAGACCCTGTCTCAAAAAAAAAAAAGACAAAAAAAAATAAGATTATATTAGCTTTTGGGTTGTCATAGATGGCTTTCATCAACTTCAGATAAAGTCCATCTAGTCCAATTTTCTGTAGGACCTTGAAAATGAATGAGTGTTGGACTTTGTCAAAAGCTTTCTCTGCATCAATTGAGATGATCTTTTGGTTTTTAGATTTCAGTGTATTAATATAGTGTATTACATATATAGATTTTCGAATATTGAACCATCTTTGCATCCTGGGGATGAATCCTACCTGGTCATGGTGTATGATCTTCTTGATGATTTTCTGTATTCTATTTGCGAGGATCTTATTGAGTATTTTTGCATCTATATTCATGAGGGAGTTTGGCCTGTAGTTCTCCCTTTTGGTTGTATCTTTCCCTGGTGTTGGAATCAGTATAATATTTGCCTCCAGAAATGTCTTTGCAAGGACTGCTTCCATTTCAATTTCATTGAAGAGTTTGAGGAGTGTAGATATTATATTTTCTATAAATTTCTTGTAGAATTCAGCTGTGAATCCATCAGGACCTGGACTTTTCCCTGTCGCTAAGCTTTTTATTACATTTCGTATTTCGTTGGCTGTTATTGGCTTATTGAGAGTTGTTATATCTTCTTGATTCAGTTTTGGTAATTTGTACCATTTGAGGAATCTGTCCATTTCTTCTGTGTCCTCTACTCTGTGAGCGTTAAGATTCTCGAAGTAACTACTAATGATCTTCTGAATTTCCACTGTGTCTGTGGTAATTTCAACCTTTTCATTCTTTATTGCATGCACTTGAATTTTTTATTTCCTCTTTTTGATGAGGTTGCCTAGAGGCTTATAACTTTATTTAGTCTTTCAATGAACCAACTTTTTGGTTTGTGAATTCTTTCAACTGTTTTCTTCATCTCAATTGAATTAATTTCTGCTCTAATCTTTATGATTTCTTCCTGTCTTTGCACTCTGGGGTTTGTTTGCACTTCTTTTTCTGGTGCCAGAGGTGCAGCATTAGGGTGTTTGTTTGTTCCCATTCTGTTTTGCTAATGTGTGAGTTCATAGCTATGATTTTCCCTCTGAGAACTGCTTTCATCACATGCCATAAATTCCGGTAAGTTGTGCTTCAATTTTCATTGAATTGTAGATATTGTTGAATTTCTTGTTTAATATTTTCTGTGACCCATTGATTGCTGAGTAGGGTGTTGTTTAATTTCCATGAGTTTATCAGGTTTTTCTGGTTTCTTTTGTCATTTATTTCCAGTTTCATTGCACTGTGGTCAGATAATATGCATGGGATAATTTCGGCTTTCTTGCATATACTTACACATGACCTTTGGATTCGTATGTGGTCTATTTTGGAAAATGACTAGTGTTCAGCTGAAAAAAATGTGTATTCAGCTGTGGTTGCATGGAACACTCTGTATATGTCCACCAGGTCCATTTGGTCCAAGCTCTGGTTCAGTTCTGTTACTTCCTTGCCAATTTTTTGTCTTGTTGATCTATCTTTTTGAGATAAGGGTGTGTTAAGGTCTCCTGTTAAGATTGTGGTCTTAGACATTAAGTTTTACATGTCCATTAAGATTTGTCTTACATAGTTGGGTGCTCCTGTGTTTGATGCATAGATATTTATGAGTGTTACCTCTTCCTCTT
>PVKA01042752.1:0-17198 GCA_004027165.1 Ctenomys sociabilis | reverse complement strand
CAGCGAAGACTCAGGACATAGGAGAACCTGTACTGCAACATCATGAAACTCAGGTGAGCTCCAAATTTTCTGAACAAGGAGATTATGGAGCCACAGAGGAAAGAGATTGAAGTTCTAAAGTGTGCCTGGGGAAAGTCACATGAAGAGAAAACTTTCTCTCAAGCTCTCACAGAGAGCAATCTGGTCAAGCATTGGCCGTAACTCATCCACATGGATGACACAGACAAAGGAACTACAGAATAATGTACAGGACTACAAGATAAACCCTGAGAGGACTTCAGTGACCACATAGGAAATATAAAGTTCTTGTGTTGGTATATAAGTCTTGATCTACCTAGGTCTTAACCATCCAGGAGAAAAGTATAAAAATGAAGTATACATCGTGAGCCCATAATATTACGCTGAGCTGTAAATGGATATGGTCGACAATTTCTTTGAATAACTCACTATGGTTATAGAATGCTGGACTGTGTTGGATTGTGGTGTCGAGTTCAAGCACCTAAGTTAGTTGAATGTCAATGGAGTACCCACTTTTGACAGGTGTAGACAAAGGAAGGGTTGTAGAAAGCAAAAATCATGAAGTGTGTGTATAGACAGTACAGTTGGGATAGATAACGCTGTGCTTCTACATAATTCTATGAGAGGCAAGATCTGTACTAATGGTGGTTGGACAGGATATTATGTCGGCTTTTAGTACTATGGTCATCCACTAGGTAAATAATTATTGAATTTTTGATATAATTCAGGTATAAAAAAGTAAGATAAGTAAGCAACTACACTCTTAATTCACTGATAAGAGATATCTGCTAAAATAATATCTATAAATATAATATCATGTATGCAACTTGTACAATACCAACACGTTATGAAAATAGTTTGCAATGTATTAATTCATTGAATGTGTATGGTTAAGGTGTCTTGAAACTGTCTGATTGACATTTGTATTTTAATAAAATAAAAATAAATGGAAAAAAAAGAAATACTGGATATGTTTTTTCCTCACTCTGCTGCTGGAGTAGATTCATGGTGTCAAATATCTTTGCACAAAATATAGAGCAAACGTCAGAGATGTTTGTCATCCCTGATTTTTTTTCTGTACGAATCAGGAATAAAAAACAGAGCCATAAGTTTCACTTGCTTGCTGGCACACCTGTTCTGGTTCCTGTGATTCATTAGTACACATCAAATGATTAATTATGTTTTTCACTTAAGCATTCTTTATAGTTCTTTTTAAAGGCTTGCTATTTATAGTCCATAACCCAAATTGACAGTCATAAGCTAATTGTCACTAATAACAAAGTTTTGCCACTACATTTTATTGAAGTCTATCCATGAGCTAAAACCAAGAGTGAATGTGGTGCTTTTTCTTTTTGTGTGGAAAGTGGCACAGTGTTCTAACACAGAACAATAAATAACCGTACCTTCAGTAAGTTATTTTAAGAAAAACAATAAAAATTATAAAAATGTATAAGGAAGAATGCAAATTTACATATAAAATCATGAGATTATGATATTAAGTTACACAGGATGGTTAATGTGTATAAGCGAGTAAACATATTCTATGTTTAGGTATATTAGAATACAAGCACCAAAATGATTTTAGAAATCATCAATGACAAATCAGTAAACACCTTCCAATAAACATTAATGAAATTGCTTTTGGTTATATTTCATTCCTAATAATTTGAAATCCAAAAGTTGATATTTCATTTATTACTTTTCATCATATGCTGAGGTAATTTAAATAATAAGGTTAAATTTCTGCCAAGTAGCTTGGAACAGTGGTGTAGCCTGTAATCTCTGCACTCTGCAAAGAGGAGGCATGCAAATGCCAAGTTAAAGTTACCCCTTCAAGCTTAGTAGACCCTGTCTCAAAAGTACAAAGGGCTCAGCAGGTAAGCTGGTGTTCATCCCCCAATATGGGGTTTTTAAAAGAGTTCTATTTAATAAAAAAAAAAGAGAAAAACATAAAATTTAAACAGATCAGATACTTTTTAGTATTCTGCTTGCTGAAAGATTACTTCTACTGGACAGATTTTTGTTTTAATCATTTAATCTCAGATTATTTGTTGTTTTAATGGACAAGACAGTCTGCTAAAGGAAAAATATGCTTAGCTAAACCGAAATGTTTTGAAGCAAGAAAACAGAGTATTTCTGGAATATATTCACTGAACTTTAGTTATATATATATATATGAATGATAAGGTTAAATTACATATATGTATATAATTTATTTGTTTATAATACATGTATCTTTTTTCCTATTTGATTTGAGTATGATCCTTGTGAATCATTGACAAAAATTCTTGCCTTTTTAAGTTTTCTTCCCCCCTCAACTTTTTTTTTTTTTTTTGCTTGACCTGTGCTAAAAAAGAAGGGGACAGGTTACAGGCTTTCTTTGCTATCAAATGCACTGGGTCAATACACTGATGAATGGAGCACTGATATTCAAGTGTAGCTTTATGCAGCAAATAGTTATTAAAGCTATATGTGAATTACTATATTGTGACAGCCAGTCTTATTCTACGTTTGTATCGGAATGCTTCTGCACAAGTGACTGTCCCAGTGATTAAGCAGTTCCTCTGGGGTTGTCCACTTCTATCTTGAGCAAGGAGCTACATTACGTTCTGTTACTTCATTTCTTTCCCTTCTGCTCAGAGACTTATTACACTGCATCATACAGAAAAGGTAAAAGAAAATTCATGCTGTATGAATAAGATTCACTTATTTAAAAGGTTTCTTTGTTTTTGCTTATTCTGGGCAGGTATGTGAGAGCTGAAATCAAATAAAATTGTTTTAAGTTTTAAAAAATCTTTATTTTTTTATTCGGTAGAGAGTCTCACTCCACAGCTCAGACTCCTATTGATCCTCCTGTCCCAGCATCCCCAGTGCTGAGATAACAGGTATGCACCACCATACCCTGTGGCCTGCTTGGCACACCTGGAGTTCTGGGCTTGTACGGAATGTGGCATCAAGGATCAAACCCGGGTCCTTGCACTTGCCGGTAGTGAAATTTTGTTACAACTCCTATTACTGATAAAGAAACTGAGATCTCTAAAATCTGTGATATGATCTAGAGAGTGAAGAGAGATCTAGTTTCTAAATTTATAGATTCTGGGCTGGGGAGATGGCTCAGCAGAATAAGTGCTTCCCTGGCAAGTGCAAGGGTCTGAGTTCAATCCCTGGTTTCGCAAAAAAAAAAAAAAAAAAAAAAAAAGATTGAAAGTAAGCAAACAAATTATGGTTTACTTGGGGGCCAGGGACATGGCTCAATGGAATAAGCACTTCCTTGGCAAGCGCAAGGGCCTGAGTTCAATCCCTGGTTTTGCCAAAAATAAAAAATAAAAATAAATAAATATAAATTTATAGATTTTATTTTAAAATATACTGTTTGTTATAGTAATAATGGCTTACAGCTTTAAGTCCTTATATTATCACAGACTTGTGATTTCTAACCAAAGATCTCCAGGAGCACAAACAAAACTCTGATAAAATAATTTGGGATTATGACTCATTTTAATGAACGAAGCTACATCATGGGAAACTGGGGTGTCTCAGGGAGAGATGATTAAGGGGCGTGGTAAGATTTGTGTTTATTCTCCTGATGTGTATGGTGGTTTCCAGGGAGGATTCTTGGCTTTCCTAATTGATGACATATTGTCGGGAAGTGGAAGTAATTCTATGATTAGCTCTGTTAATCTCATCTAGAACGACAGTGTGGAATGAAGCCAGTGCTACAACTGGTCAAGAAATAGCAGACACACATGTTTGACAACAGAGAGGGGCTACCTGGGTCGTTGTTTTGGTTTGGATGGTGTGCAGTGCGGTATGCTGAGATATGGTTATGCAGGAGACTTGTTTTGGTCTTGAGCCATCATGAATACATAGTCACTTGTGCCTTTTTCTGAAGTTCATTTTCCACAAGGTCATTCAGGCTCAGTAGTTTCAGACCAGTTTCCATATCTCAGGGTCACATTTCTTTTAGTTTCTCCTTTTGTGCAAGGAGACATGAAATCAGGCAATAGGATATTAATCCATGGTAGACAGATTTTCTTCTTCACTGATATCAGGAGCTTAAGTAGAGATTATAGTCTTTACAGTTGTCTCTTTTGCTCCTTTTGTTGCAAGCTGAATTGTATTTTCTTCAGAGAAAATGACTGCATGATCATGTTGAAGAATCAGACAGGATATATTAGCCAATGTAACACATATAGTCATAAGAAGTTCAATGATTGTTAGTTTTTGAAATTGGTTTTGCAAGTAATTTAGATCTTAAAAACTTCATTGAAAGGATGAGGCATATGGGATTGTGGAGGCCCCATGGAGCCTCCACATTTTATATTTAAATGTCCCCAACATTTTATATTCGTGAGTTTAACTATATTAAAAGCTAACTGTTCCCTAATGCTTGATAGAAAATGTGAGTAAATGGGAAAACCCCAATTATGGTTGAGAAGATATTTGAAAAACTAATCCTTTTACATCCTGCGTTATTATTATTTTGGAGTTTGGGTCCTAACTTGAACAACACAGTCCTGAATACTGTATTCCCAAGTGTGAAATTCTGAATGATCAAAGTTCCTAAAGACTAAAATATCAAAAGTGCAATAATGAGGGATAACCCACTGATATTCTGGACTACTGGACTATATTGGATTATCTCGCTGAATTCACACACCTACAGTATTGACAAAACTAAACAAAAAAAAAAAGAGGATACAAATGAAGAACCATTTTGTATCTGTATATATAAAATAGTTAGGAGAGACAGCTACTTTCTCTTAATTCAATGAGAAGAAAGATTTGCACTGATAGTGTTTGGACAGGATGTTGTGTCTGCATCTTGTACTATGAGTAACCACTACGAAGAGTACAATAGGCAATCTGTTTAAACTGTCCTATTAATCGGTTTTGAAACTGTCTCATTGCTATTTGTATCTCAATAAAATTTATTATTTTTCCCATTATTATACTTTTTTAGTTAAAGTTTTAAGAAACATTTGTTTACATGTTTAAAAGATTTTAAGAAACATAAAGAAGGCTGGGGAGATGGCTCAGTGGAATAAGCATTTCCCTGGCAACTGCAAGGACCTGAGTTCAATCCCTGGTTCCACAAAACAAAACAAAACATAAAAAAAACACAGGCAATTTTACATAATAAAACAGAACATTTTTGAAACTATAAACATCAAGGTATATTGAAAACAGTCCATGTATATAAACTTTATGAGCAAGCCAGTCATATTCATAAAGAAATAGACAAAAATTGCAATGTATGGGTGCCTGTCCTTGTAGCTAATTGTGCATATCTAAAATCATAACTGTGTTATCTGAACGGCTTTCAACAAAGTAAGTCTTTTAACAAAAGCAATCAAGAGCAGTCATGGTTCATCACTGCATATGCAATTGACTAAAGAGAGACTATTAAGGAATTTACTTTATAAACAAGAAGGAAAACATCTAATTTATTGTAGAAGGTTCTATGTACATTTATATTTATATACAGTCAAATCTGAACATTTTGTGCAGCTGAATTTACAAACAATTCATAAAACAAATTATAGCTTCCTAAAATGTCTATACACGATTTATACTGAAAATGACAAGAAGGTGAAGTATATAGCATAGCAGTTTTTCAAAACAATTCTGACAATTTAAAATCACTATGGAGGATGAAGAAAGAACAGCAAAGTCAAAGGAAATAAAAAGCATTTCCTCAAAAACCTGGAAAGAAAATTCAACATTTGCAAAGATGTATTGCAGGGACAGATTTATGGACAGTATTAAGGAGGTAGTTCATAAAAGGTAGCAATCTTTTTGGATCAATAATCATATTTTGAATTCTTGCATCATAATGAATAACAGGTTTTTTTTTCTTTCTGAGCATAGCTCTCTTCAGAGAATACATTCATGTTCATCTTTCTAAGTGGTGCTCCTCCCTCTGAAATTCTTTTATTATTTGATATGCAGCAACCTGAACGTTTCCTCATGAACAGTACCATCTTCTGTTCTATGTTTTTATGTTGTTTTGAGTACAGAGAATTCACTCCCTAAGTTCTCTTATGCAGATCATAAATTTCACAGAAAGAATGCTGAGAATTGAAAAGCAGCACTGCTATGTGAGATTTGCTTTTGCTTTTGTTTTGTTTTGTTTTTATCCTACTCTTCACACTATTGTTTTCTCTTTTTCTTTTTTTTCTTTTTTTTTTTTTTTTACATTATTGCTTTTCAACAAGTCTGTAACGTCCCTGACTACTTTAGAAAGATGCAGCTGTCATTTATCAGAAGCTTCTAGAATTTCATCAGCTGGAACGAATGAAGTTTGAATGAAGTCATCATTGTCACAATACTGTGTGGCTCCAGAATTAAGCTTTGTACCTCTCTTATGAGGATGGTCCCTCTACCAATATGAACTGTAGTTTCCAGGATGTGGATGTACAGAATTTCAATATTCAGGATATTACTCTTCTGGCAATGTGAGTTCTAGAATTACAGTTTTAGTGATTTTAAACTTTAGGAACTGTAGGCATTTTGCTATTTTTAAGATTTCAAACTTCAAGATTTATGTTGTCTGAGACTGACCTGCTATCAGTATTGTAATTAACACGTTTACATTATTTTTTGATTACTTTTTCATGAAAAAGAGGCTCTGTATTAATTTGAAGGAAAACTATCATTAATAGCAAGGAACATGAAGCACATCAACTCCAAATAGATGCTAGCTCATTTTAAAGATGGCTTGAGTTGGTGATTGAGCTTACAGTGACTGGTAAAATTGCTAGCGCAAGTAAGACTACTGCTATGAAACTTATCCTAAGGTTCCAAGCATCAATTAAAACAAGGTTTTAATGATTGTCAGATATTTTTGAATGATAGGATGTCGCTTGTTTAGAAGGCAATCACATGAAAAATTTATGCAACCATAAGACATAAGATAAAGGACAGACTGTAACTATAAAGCCAGAAGAATTTAATGAAGTTGAAATTTTTGACATAAGAAAAGTAATTGTGATGAAAAGGAAGAAGATGTTGTAGGTGAAGGAACTGACAATAAAACTTTATATTTAAGAGATTTTGTTGATGTGTCATAATATTGACAGCACAAAAGATAAAATATTCAAAGATGTCTGTTGGAATAATGGCTTTCTGAGAGATGTTGTTTTGTTATTTGAATCCTGTGAATTTATTAGTTTGCCTGAAAACAGGTTAGTAAGATTGTAGATGGAACTGACTATACTAATCTACTGATTTTAAAGAGATAAACCTGGATTACCTAGTGGACTCTATAATTGTAAGGATCATGTAAAAAACAGAAGGAGGCAGAGGTGAAAGAGAAAGAGATATTATGGTAGATAAAGCCTTTCTTTGTTTCCTTTCGTACCTTTATGGAACCATTCCTCTTTAGAATTGAATTCCATACTCAGAATTGAATATGGATTGCTGAACCAATTTAGCTGGGAGTTTCTTACTTAAGATGAAACAATCAGGTAGCTGTCATAATCTATGTTTCCCTTTTGATTCCATTCAGAGTAAAAGTCTATTGGTTGGGACCACCAGCACCCAGGGAGGGACTTTTGTCTTCAACAAATCCATTCAGTCACACCCACAACTATGCATCTAATCAATTAGACATTTCTTAACCATAGTTCACTACCTAAAGGAACTGGCTGATATTAATGAAGCAATCCTGTGGTACCAAAAATAGAAATATGATTCATTAAGCTTATCACTGGAAGATTGTCTTGATGCTGTGATGAAATATCCTTTTAGAAAACATGACACCTTTACTCATTGGGGAAACAGGATTTCAGGAAATTTAGATTCTGATACTTTGTTTCTATATATTTTAATAAATAAATTATTTTACTTCTATATTGTTTTATTGCTTCGATGAGGAAAATATTACTGTTAATATCAAAGTAAGACCTGCTACTGACCACCTCAAACTGCACAAATATGTATTTGACAAGAGCTACAGCTTGTAAACATTCTTACTTTTTGCTGGATGAAATTTTAAATATGTTACATTTTTTGAATGATAAAAAGATCTTTGAGTGTTTTAATCAAGTTCACAGTTACTTGTTTTAGACTAGTCAAAATAGCTAGTGGAACATTGTGTTTGTTATGTGGAATTATGTGGAATGTATTTTTAGGAATCATTCCATCATATACGTCTGTCTTTGCAAAGTACTTACATTCATGTATGAATGACTACTTTAGATTAATAAACAATGATACTATATAACTGCACACTACATAAACTTGATTTTGAAGAGTTACACTGTGTGTGAATGACAAAGCAAGCAGCAAAGTAATGTTAGTGTTTCTTTTCAAATTAATTAATTAATTTATTTTTTTTTTGCTACAGGGTCTCACTGGGCAGCTCAGACTCACAGTGATCCTGCTGTCTCAGTGTCCCCAGCGCTGGGTTTCCAGGCAGTGCCACCACGCCCAGATCGAACCTGGTCCTTGTGCTTGCCAGGCAGGCCTTTAGACCACTAAGTTATCTCTCTAGCCCAGTGATACTATATTTTATCTTAAAAATCTCTAATTTAAGATATTAAATTAGTGTATTTTTCAAAATCATAAAAGAATTTAAAACAAGTTTGAATGTATTAAAGTTTGATCTGAATATTTCATTAGTTATAAATGCTTATGGCCATAGCTGTCAGTCAAGTTCTTGTCTCAGAACCTGCAGAGCACCACTGAGTCATAGTCAGAAATTTCCAATCATGTCTGTGATAAGTATGCTATTAATAGGGCTGGGGAGATGGCTCAGTGGAAAAAGCGCTTCCCTGGCAAGCACAAGGGCATGAGTTCAATCCCCAGTTCCGCAAAAAAAAAAAAAAAAAAAAAAGTATGTTATTAATTTCTTATGCTGCTCATTTCTTTGTAATAAAAAAGTTTATTTATCAGTGTGACTTTACATAGATAGCTTCAAGTACCTTTTCTTTGTATCTCACTATATATTGCCATTAAACTGTTGCATTCTGATGTTTGATTTTGAAGTAAAATTTTGAAGTAAAGATTTTAAAAGTCTTTCTTCGAGCTATAATTAATTCTGTGTTAAAGTTCCTAGATTATTTTCCTTAGAGTTTAATGAGGGCAGTTTTATTGTCTATAAACTATATTTATATAAAATTATATTTCCTTTTACCATTTAACTCAATGTTACCAATACTACAGAAAACAAAAGATATATTTTGCAGTTAAAATTTAATGTTTAAATTAGTTGGAAAGCCATGAACTTATGTGAATGTGGAATACAGCAATAACAAAATGATATGCCAGAAACAAAGAAAATAATTTGAACATCACACAAACCTATGTGAATTCCAGTGCTTCTCCCACTTGGAAAAAATGAGAAAATGAATTTTAATAACATCCTTATAAACCAAAATTAGAGAACTGATTATTGTCAGTGGCCTAGTAAAATTTTGTGTGAGATTTGGATTTTCAATGAGAAATGAACTTTTATTTTTTATCATTTATGTCAAGCAAAAATTAATCATTATGTAGAAAGGTTTAAATTATCTGGGAAATTTTTTGTGGACTAGGATAGGCAATAGTTATGCAGAATGCAGTGGACACACCACATTCTGAATTGAAAAAAAATTAAGATGGGGTCTTGCTGTGTAGTTCAGGCTGGCCTAGAGTTCACTTTGTAGCCCAGGCTGGTCTCCAACTCAGAGTGACCCTCTTGCCTCAGCCTCCTGAGTGCTGGGACAGGTTTATATGCCACACCCAGCCATCACTGAAAGTGCCTTTGGCTGAATTGCTTTATGATGTCTATGATTTTATAAAATATTTCTGGCAGCTGTGATATGTATATCTAGATAGCCCCTCCAAGCCTCTTGTGCTTCCTTAAGGTGGGGATTGTACGAGGGGGTTGGATCATGGGATGTAGTAGCAGTGAATTAGTTCAGCGAGGAACCGTGTTGTTGAATGAGAGGTTGGAAGGTGGATTCTGGTCAGAAGGGTTGTGGCCAGTGAGAGAGCTCAGGGATGGTGAAATGGCTCAGATGTCTAAAGGGTCTGCTCAGGCAAGTTCAGGCAAAGCACAGGGACTGATTCAATCTGCAAGTGGACTGAGCCAGCCACAAAAAAAAAAAAAAAGACGGGTGACATGGGTGCAACCTGAAAGGCTCTAGCTCTCTCTCTCCTTGACCTTCTCTGTTTTCCCTCTGCCATGACAGCAGCAGCTTTTCCTACTCTCTGCCATGCCATGCTGCCTTCGAGAAAGTAGACCATGGAATAAATCTCTACAAACTGTGAGCCAAAATAAATCCCTCCTCTCTTAAGTAGCAGGTGTCCCAGGGATGAAGAAAATGATTAAGACATCACTGATGAAAAGGGTGATTTTGTACAGGGAGAATTTGGTGGTGATGAAATAGATTAAATGGTTTCAATAGTGGAGCCAGAAATGTCAGGGCTTAACGCAGGTAGGATACTGCTAATGGGGTACTGATAGAGATAGTGTAAAAGAAATTATAATAGGACTTGGTTGTCAATTGGCCTTTTTTTTTAAAAAAAAAACGTATTTAGTTGTTATAGGGTCTCACTATGCAGCTCAGACTCATAGTGATCCTCCTGCTTTCAGCCTCCCAAGAGCTGGGATCACAGGTGCATGACACCATGCCCATTCTCAATTGCCCTATCAGCATGCACACTACTATAATCCTAGTGCTGGAGAGGCTGCGACAAGAGGACCATTATGAGTCTAAAGTGCATAGTGAGACCCTGTATCATATCAACAAATAAATAAAAATTAAAAAGAAAACTAAATAGGAAATCTCTCAGGAAGCTCAGCATTTGGGCTATCACATGAATATCACCGGCTTCTTTTAGCCAGATTGATAGTGAGAATTGGGGACAAAAGGCAAAGCAGAAATATTAAAAAATAAATAGATAAAACTTTGACTCACAAAGAACCATATGTATAATTGCAAAAAAGAGAGATGTTGCTTCTGAGGAGATTAGCAGCATTAAGAACTAAGTACTTAAGAAGAATAATTTGGGAGTATCTTAGGCTGGGAGAGGACAGAAGTCTAATGGGGATAAAGCTCAGCATTAGTAGTACCCTTGCCTAGCATGCACAACACCCAGGGTTCAATCTCTATCTATCTATCTATCTATCTATCTATCTATCTATCTATCTATCTATCTATCTATGTATCTATCTATCATCTATCTATTTATCTATCTACCTATCTTTTTTGGGGGAGGGTCTTTTTGAAACAGGGTCTCACTATGCAGTTCAGGCTGGCCTTAAGCACACTAGGTCAGGCTGGTCTCGAACTCACATCAATCCTCCTGCCTCAGCCTCCAGAGTGCTGGGATTACAGGCATGTGCCACCATGCCCGGAACTTATCTATCTATCTTGATATTGAGGTAGAGACATGGAGATAGACAGATGCACATAGGGGTGGGGCAGCAAGATCCCACATACTGCAGATCAAAGGGCACAGATGTGTGGAACCTTCATTTGGGAACTTAGCTCCTGGACATCAAGAAGGATCGCCTAGGAAACTGATTCTCAGGACTTAATTTTACTATCCAAAGGGTAGTGCAGCCAGTCTTCGTGGGGGCCTCGTGACCTCTCCTGTTGGTGCCAGGTCTTGATACCATCTGTGTGGTGCTGCTTGTGCAGGCATGCAGTATACAAGAGTTGCTGGATCATGTTGGCTTCTTCCAGGTTTCAAAGGAAGGCCTGGTAGGCTAAGAAAGGAATCTCTAAAAGGTGGGTTTCTGCTGATTTTTCCTGGCTTACTGAGAGGAGCAATTAATGCTTAATATTTTTCTCTTTTTTGATTTCTTATAACTCTTATTGATTGATTTTGCAGGCTTGTATCTGTTAACTTAAACAACTAATTTGAAGATAACATGCAATACAATAACTACTGTCAATTTTTTTATTACTTTTTCATGTATTGTTTCTAATATATATATTACATAGATTATATATATACATATATATATATATATGTTTATACCATTTTGTATTTTTTAAAAGACAAAAATTGAAAAACAGTTTTAAAAAAGGGATGGTGCTAATGGTATAGTGGAGACCTCGGAGTTTTGGGGTTGCCAGCAGTGTAGAACATCTGTTGAGGAAAGCTGTAGGGAAGGAACAGAGCCAGCAAGCTAAGAAGTCATATGAGCTGCAGTAAGCAAGACTAGTGCTTGGTCTTGCTAACCAGCCACCTCCGCTCTGTGAAATTGAAATCTGACCACTATGTTCTCCTGGCTATGGAACAACAGGACTTAGTGTTTGCTATGCTTGATTTCACTCTTACTTTAGTCTTATTGTTTTCTGCCTATTCCCTTTTTGGACTAGGATTGTTTATCCCATGCCATTTAACCTCAAGGATATGTAACTTGGTTTCGAATTTTGAAAGGGTTACTGCTAACAGTATGTGTTGAATTTCAGAAGAAACTTTTAACGTGGACTTTTTAAGAATGCTGAGATTGTTGAAAATTAGGAAAATTTATCATTTATTTCAGTTTTGTTGGGTACAGTTGTATCATATTAGATGGAATTATGACCTTGTGGTGATTTTGAGGTTAATTATGATTTAATAAGATGTGTTTCTGTATTAAGTGGACAGTGGGTGGGATGGGACAGTTAATGTAGAATGTCAACTTGATTTGCTTGGGAACTACACAGGGGGTTAGTACAGCACAATGTTGAGTGTGCTGAATGGGTCATGAAAGGGTGACCTTGGGGACTACATATAGTCCCTTGCCCCTTTCTGACACTAGTCCTCTGCTCAAGTTCTTACCATCATGAACTAAATAGCTTTGCTCCACCCAGCCCTCTGTTACCTGCTGTGATGTCTCTGCCTAGACCCCACCCAACTATGGAATGATCTCCCGAAATGGAGCCAGTTTTTAATTGTTGGTGTTACATACCATGTCCTGGCAGTGGGAATGCTGAATAATACAGAGGACTGATGAAGATTTCTTTTATATTAGAACTGAGACTTAAAGGAAAACGAAAGGTAAGTAAGCAAAGATCCCATGCTCTGAGGAAAGGTAAGAGCTAGTGCAAAATTTTATAGCCAACATACTTTAGTTGCTAGAAAGTCAAGACAACAAATGTGGCCCTGAGATGAGGTTGATGGAGACATTTGGCTAGCACACAGGTTGGGGCCACATCACTGTGGCTTTTAGCCTTTGATAGTACATTTTGAATTGATTCTAAATGTGTAGGAAGCACTGGAAATTTAGTACATAAGGATGACATGATTTGTTTTAATTTTAAAAAGTATGCTTCTGCTTCTCGGGGGAGCATAGATTGGGAGATAGGCAGGCACAGAAATTTAGACAACTGTCAGTGATCAGAAATAATGCTATTTAATATTTACTATTTTAAAACATCTCAGGGCTGGGGAGATGGCTGAGTGGAATAAGTACTTCCCTGGCAAGCACAAGGACCTGAGTTCAATCCCTGGTTCCTCCTCCCATAACCCCCCCCCAAAAAAAACCCCTCATGTTACCTTAAAACACCACAAGCAAGTGCTATTTATTTCAAGTTTAGAGATGAAGCTGTTGAGGCACAGGAGAGAAAAGTTGCTTTAGGTAACTCAGCATGCAAATAGCAGTGGCCACGCCGTCACCTAAGTAGTTTGACACTGTAACTCTTACCACTACAGTGTACTTGTTGCTCTGAAAATTTATTAGAGTTGGCTCTAACCCAATGAGCAATACATAAATTCTCAGAAATAATCATCTTAAATGAAAACAAGTGTTGGTAGAAAATGTTAGCAGTGGAAACATGAACATTTATAGCCATGAAAGACACAATGAGAGAGCAAAAAATAAGACCTTAATTTCAGGATCCACAGGTTATTCTCTTACCAAAGCTCTGTCTTTTGTGTATTTAATCCAGCAACTTATGTTTCTCACTATTTTTCTTGTGAACATTTATTTTAATATGGTTGGATTTGGAATGTTAAATTATTTGGAAAATTTGTTAATTATGGAAATCTTTATGATCTCATACTAAGAGCTTGCTCTTGCAGAAGTTACCACATGAAAAGATTAAAATATTCCAGTGACTCTTCAGGAAAGAGTTTTGCTTTTAAAGCCTTTCCAAATACAGAAACAGAACTTGGCAAAATCATATAAAGCATGTTTGTTCTGGTTAACTGAGAAAAGGGTGGTTAGTGTTTAATGTTAGTTCATTAATGAGGACAACATCGGTGTGCTCTCTGCTGGCGAAGACCTACACTGCACTAAAGATGCAAATGTCTGGCAAAGAGCAGAGCGCCAAGACTGCAAAGGATGTATCTGCACAAGCTTGTTAAGGGTCCAAGAATCCACTGCCATTGGCTCTTCTAAACCTAATGTGGATTTTCTTTTTTGCATAAGAAATGGTCAGCAGTAAAAGCTATAGAGATGGCTAAAATTGGCTCAGGTCTTCTTTCATCTCCAGTATATAAGTGATGAATTACTGAAATATGATCTAAAAAGCTTCAGTAAGCTTTTTCCTGTCATGTGAATAAGAAAATGATACATTGAGATTTTTAATCCTAAGTATATCCTAAGAATAGAAGAAAAGCCATCATTACTGAAGAGAGAAAATAATGCATTTTATTTTTTTAAATTATACCATGTAGCAAAAACATTAGAAATGATACAAAATTGTATTAAAGTAATAGGAATTCAATGATTGCTGTATTGCATGATGCTATCATTCAAATTAGCTGTTAAGTTTAGGAGATATAAACCTGCAAAATTGGTTCAAAACAAAGCAACAACAAAGTTACAAGAATTTTAATAGAAGAATAAAAAGAAAAAAAAAGTATTAACCGCTCCTTTCAAAAGAACAATAGAAATCAGCAATACAGTTATCCAAACTATCCTGACTATGCATAAATATTGCTTTTTCCTTTCTTTTGTCCCTTTCCTCATCCCAGTTTTTCTTTCCCATTGAACAAATTCTTTCCTTTTCACAGTATCTTTTGTATGTTTCTTTTAGATTCTCACACTAGGGAGACAATACAATGTTTGTACTAGCAAGTCTGATATACTTCACTTAAGAGTATGGTTTCTAGTTGCATCCATTTATCTATAAAAGCCCGAGTTAATCTGTTTTATAGCTGAGTTACACTACATTGTATAGAAATACCACATCTGTTTTACTCCTTCCTCAGTTGATAGCCATTTGGGTTGTTCCAAGATTTAGCTATGGCAAATTATGCTGCTATAAAGACGGGTACACACATATCACTATGGTATGATCATTTCATTTCTTTTGAAAAAAAAAATATCTAGGAAGGGAATAGCTCTGTTGAATGGGATCTCTAATCCTAGTTTTCTGAGGAATCTCCACACTGATTTCCATAATGGTTGCATCAATCTGCACTCCCACTAACAGTGGGAAAGGGTTCCTTTTTCCCCACAGCCTTTCCAGCAATTCTTATTAGTTGACTTCTTAATGATAGACATTCTTCATGGTATAAGATGTTAGCTAAATTTTGCTTTAATTATATTCCTTTAATGGCCAATGATGTTAACTATTTTTCATATATTTATCTGCCATTTATATTTCTTCATTTGTGAAGTACATATATATTCATCTCACATGCCCATTTTTGTATTGGATCTTGGAATTTTGGAGGCCTGATTTTTAAAAATTCTTTATATATTCTAGATAGGAATCCTATGTCTGAGGGATGGTTGGCTAAAATGTTTTCCCAAGTCATGGGTTTTCTTTTCGCTGATTTCTTTTGATGTACAGAAACTTTTCAAAAAGATGAGATCCCAATTGTTGATTCTTTGAAGTATTTCCTGTGCAGCTTGATTTTTTCTCATAAACTCTTTACTTAACCCTAGGTCTTTAAGATTTCTACTCTAGAATATTTACTATTTCAGGTTTACTATTTGAGAAAGTAAAGCTTTTAATCTATATTGCATATAAATAAATATACAAATAAATATTCACTCAAGTGCTGATAAGATAGCTTATTAAACTCCTTCTGATATATTGATTCTTTTTTCACTGATCGTAAGGTGGTATGTGGTGTCATACAGCAGCTGGATCTACTTCATTGACCAGCTCCTAGAACTTTATATCGTCCTTTCACAAAATAGCTTCTAGCCGCGCTTCATACTTTTGATAGCTAGTTCCCATTTCTCTGTGTTGTGCCTTCACTCTAAAACCACAAGACAGTTACAAAATGTCATGAAGATTGAAAAGCAAGTTATATTCTGCTACTCAATTTGGAGGGTCTGCAACTCATTTGACTTTAGAAAATTTGTAGCTTTCAGATTGGTAACTTAGGAAATCCTATGCTAAGACATTCTGCAAAGAAACAGTCAGCAAGGGGGTAGTAAATTAAAAGTATTGATTGATAGTTTGATTGCATTAACAATTAATATTTTGAATTGGACTTTTGTCATGTTTGAGGAATATGTAGTATATTTTTCTTACTTTTATTTATTTATTTATTTTTGGCAGAACCGGGGTATGTAGTATTTATGGAAATAGAAGTATATTAGGAGCAGCTGTGTATGGGTCAGCCCATTGGTTGAAACTTAGAAAAACAGACAAGGAGAGCCATTAATGACACTTGTGAATATAAGAGGGACTTGGTTAATAAACATCGTTGTTTATATTTTGTTTTTCCTGATATGAATATGAATCTGTAAGACACTGCCTTTGTTACAAACTACATTTGTGAAATTCTGTGCCTCCTCAGAATTATGAAACAGGAAAAAAGTGACCTGCAACAATAGCTTTCTAAATATGGAGTTAATGCTGGTGGAATAAAATAAAATGCAAGTCAATATATTCAAATTATATATTGCCCATTAATGAAAGTTCCAACATTTTAAGGTAACAACTGGGAAATTGACTGAATGTCATGCTGGTATTTAAGCAAATAAAGCTTGATTTTTCAAGATAGTGAATAGTCCATTTCAAATTTGAGACAAATTTAACTTTGATGTGTAATTATAGATATTCTTTATTAAAAATCTCCAGTGCCTTTTTCTCCATTTTTTCAGTTACTATTTTTGCCATTTATGATTCAGTAGAATACTGGACAAACTTTTTAATTTGTTTTAATGAGAAATGAAGATAAAATAGCAATGAAACTGTTTCAAAACAGGTTACTAAGCTGGTTACAATAATTAATACATTGAATATTGTTGTCTTCATAGTAGTTATTCAGAGTATGAGATGCAGAAT
>PVKA01042751.1:0-17203 GCA_004027165.1 Ctenomys sociabilis | reverse complement strand
GCTTCAAAAACTGTATTACTGATTTCTGCTGATCATTGAAAACAGCAACTAATGCTCAAATTTTTAATTTTTTAATTTTTAATTGTATTTATTTTCTTCTTTTTAATTTCTTATTACTTTTTTTTACTAATTTTTGAGGTTTATATCTGATAACCTAAAACAGTAACTTGAAGATAACATTGTGTAATGCATCAACCATTGTTAAAGTCTTATTATTTTGTGTAGTGAAATTCTGTATCATTTCTAGTGGTTTCTTTTTCTTTATCATTTTTCATTCTATTTTAAAATAACAATAACAAGAAAAGCTGAATTCATAGAGCAAAGAGTAGAGTGGTGTTTCCCAGACACTGCTGGGAATTACTGAGATTCTAATTAAAGATAAAGGATTAAGAGAGAAGAAAAAAAAAAGAAAGGAAAAGGAGGGGCAACAGCAATAACAAGGACAATGAAAATCCCATGTAGTTGCAAGAACAAAAAAAAATTAAAGCGCCTTCACTATCTTTAAAAAAAAAGATACAAAATTTCTGCTTGACAGGACTATCTTCAAGAAATGGATCTCACCTGAGGGTAGCACTAGTGAGCAATATATTGCTTATATGAAAATCACCAAGAGAGCAGATTTAAGTGTTCTAACCACAAAAAGTGAAGTGTGCCAATTGGCTTGTTTGGCCATTCTTCATGGGACACCTCAAATTAAACTGCTCTTTTCCAGTAAAATAATTTTTTCTACTTTTTCAAAAAGATACATTCCAGATACATTTTCAAGACAGAATAAATTGTGCCTCTGTGCTCTATGGAAAGTGTGAAGAGGAGAGGTACATTGAGGATAACGCTGCATTTTCTCTGCTGATGAATTAAGGTATGCTCTTACTTAGATAAAGATGAGGAAGGACGATGTTTAGAGAGATAAATTAACAGTTCAATTTCAGACATTATATTTAAATGACTAGTAGAAATGCTCAAAGAGCAATTATATATCAAAGTTTACATCCCAGTAGAGGTCTAGACATTGGACTTAAAAATACTGCAGATCAATTTTTAGGAGATAGTGAAAATTATAGGAAGAAATGAGATTATTGTATGATCAAACATAGCAAAGGATTAGTAGTTGTTCAATATTTCAAAATTCAGATGCTAAGCAAGTGAGTAGGCACCAGTAAAAAGAAAGCAGAAGTGAGGCAATGAGCTGGGGTCACTAGATGGAATGACAAGGGTATGATGATCAAGTCAGATATTATACATTTATGGATTTCAGCTTGAAAGAGCAGCACAGCATTATTGGTTCAAAGTACAATCATTTTTCATCCTGGAAGACAGCATCTCACACTCCCAAGTTTTCTCATCACTGATGTCTCAGCTGAAATAATAACATATCTGCCTACCATTTTATAATGCTAGCAGAAGATTTCTTCCCACGTTATCAACTAGCGTGTATCATCCTGTATTGCAGTCATCATGTGCAACACGTGCACACGTCCCTGAGCCAGTGCTAGGAGACAGGTTTCATTTAAAAATTTAGGAGAAATCAATAGTACAGTTATCCAAGATTTTCTGTGTATATACACATTTGATTTGATTTATTTCAATTATTAATTTGGCCTTGAGTTACATCCATTTATCTATGAAAAGAACAGTTAATGCTTAAATATTTTTTTTTTCATTTTTTGACCAATTTTGCATGTTTATGCCTGGTAACCTGAAAAACTAATTCGAAGACAATAATATGCAATGTAGCAATGATTGTTGAATTTATAGAATTTTGTTTAGTGAAATTGTGTACATTTCTGATTTTTTACTACTTTTCTTTCTTTTAAAAAATTAAAAAATAGTAGTACTACTAATTTACCTTAGTTCATTGAAAATGTAGGCTTGTGTTAATATTGTTTGGGCAATTCAATGCTGATATTTTCTACTCTGAGGAGCTAATTTAAAGATAACAATATGCAATGTATTAACCATGGTTACCATCCTATCACGTTACTTTAGGTTGTTTTGTTTTGTTTTAGAATAAATAAATAAATTAATAACAAACAAAAATAAAATAAAATAAAAATTTAGGAGAATGAGGGGTATAGTTCAGTGCCCCTCCATCTGTCCGGCAAGGGCAATGTGCTGAGTTCAATTTCTGGTTCCAAACACTATCGTCTGATCAAATTTCTTTAAAAAAAATATAGGAAGAAAATTTAGGAAGAGAAACTGGCTTCAGTCATTCCTGCAAGACAAAGGAACAACTTCCAATGAACAAAGTTATTTATTTTCAGTGTCATTACTGCGTCCAAGCCTCCAAGCACATCCTAGTTCACTCTAACTGTGCTTTCAGAAAATGTGCCTTCCCTCCACACACTGATGAACAGACCCAGGCAGCTGTCCGTTAATGAATCTAGAAAAGTGAAATCTTTGAAAATGATAAGCAGCTACTTGTAGAGGAAGCTCACAGAACAGGCTCCTACAAACGCACATTCCCACTCAGCCTCACGACTCATCTTTTAAAAATTAGTAGCACTTTGTCTTATGATGAACTTGAATCTTGATACTAAGAAAAACATCTATAACTCTAGAATCCCGTTGACTCAGGTAAATCCATAGCAGTGACTTCTTGAGAAAAATCAGTGTCTACTACTCTAACATCTCCATATGATGAGAAACCAAGGCATCACCACCTGTATGCATTCTTTATGCAAAATTTCTGAGCTCCATAATTTCTGTATCGTTTGATGCAGTTTCTAAATACTAACTCTGGGTCAATAGAAGCTGAATAATCCCTGGGATGTTCCAATAAATAAAGGAGCATTTGACATTACAGGCCCAGAGGATCAAACACAGATCACTGAAACAGGAGGCAGGATTCATATCCTCTCCCCTGAATTCTAGTAGGATTGGGGTACCTGACTGCTCTGTATCTAGGAAAATTCTCCTGAAAACACCTCATCACCTGTCCATTCTTATTTCAATGTTCAAATTCTCAGTGAAATTCTTTAGTTCTCCAGGGGTAGTCTCTCTTTTCTCTGCACAGGCTCACGGCACTGTGGTAGCACATGTCTACTTTCTTCTGGACTCGTTCATTTATGCATCTCTGTATGTGACCCTGCAATTTAATTATTATCCTGTTCCAAAGCATGGGTGGATCTTCAGTCTAATGGATTGCACTCATTTTTTCTGGTATAAGTGACTGGACAAAGAAAGCCACACAATGAGCTGGAAAGAATTTTACTAGCCAGGAAGTATTGGTCCTCAGCCTGTCATGGAGTTTGTAATATATTTTGCTGAAGACACTAGCAAAGGACCACATCACCCTGTTCCATATCCACTAGAGTGAACACTGTTGCATCCTCACCCAGAACAAGTGAACTGTCATACAAGCTCCCCATACAAGCTCCCCATTCTCAACCCCAACTCCTGTGATTCTTGGCTGAGCAAAACCAACAGTTGGTTTTCTCCATGGACTTCACTTACCCCTCTCTTGCGATCCACAATTATTGTCAGAAGTGAAAGAAGAGTGTAGACAGGTTTAGCCTCCAGGTGGGGCTGACTCTATAGTGGTACACATACCAGATCTCTCCTGGGTGATAAGGCTGGAGCCACATTTGGGGAGTCCCTGCTTTGTCATAATTTTCCCATTGCTCCACCATGTTAACTTCACCTCCCCCTTCCTCTGGTGTTTCACTTCATGAAAGACTTCCACCTAATGTTCTACTTTGAGGAAGCTTCAGCCAACACAGTCTCTTGGAGGCTGACTCCAGGAGTGTACTCCTGATAGTACACTCAGGTGCTTACTTCCTGGCCAGATGGTAATGTCAGCCCATCGGAGGAAGAGATGCTGGATTTATAATTGGTGGCATGCTGCAGAAGTCCTTCTCTGGGTTGGTATGGGATACTGGCAGAAAGACTAATGGTATAATGTCTTGGGTTGGAGGACCAGGGACAATAAGAAGCCATACAGATTATGGGACAGGGAGTACTCCTAAGTGCCACTGATTCACTTAAGAAAGGACATGACTGGAATATCTATTAGTTAACAATTCAAAGCTGTGGCTGAGAGTCAGAGAACCTTCTCAGCAGCAGTCAAAGAGACCCTGTAACCTGCATCCAGGGGACAGACTTCAGTCACAGAGCTTAATTGTAAAAGAGGAAGCACCTCAGAGACAATAGATTCTTGTCCAGGAAGCTATCCTATGCGTAGGAAGAACTGTGACAGGGCAAGCATGAGACCCAGAGCTGCAATAGCGACACTTAGATAGAAGGAATTCAGGATCCTTACCTAACTGCACCAAAAACAAACAACTCTAAAAAGTCACTATCTGTGAAAATTATTTTACCTTGCTTGGGACATAGGATGCATGTGAAAATACGGTACTTTTTATTAGACAAATCCTCACTTTGTTTTAAATCAATCTGTCTGGGCAGAACTGATTTGAAAAGATGACGTAGGGTATATGTGTGAAGCAATCTTAATTAGATTTTTTTTTAATTTTGAAATTATCTCTAAGATTTACACTGTCTAGTACATCATACCTTACTACATGTAACTATCTAAAATTAAGTTGAAATTAGTTAAACTTAAATAAATTAAAGAATTCGGTTACTCAGATTTACTAGCCATACCCTGTGGGCCAGCAGCTCCATGCAGTACCATAATGGATCACTCAAGAGGCACATAAGCTCACCGCTAAGGAAAGTCACATCAGACAATCCCTTTCTCAGTCCTGTGAACTTCTTAAGTGTTGCAGTTCTCTGAGAGTGATGGCTGGACACAGCAGCTGAACATACTCACACACCTGCATCAGGGAATGTGCTCTCAACTGCATCATCTTTACAGGCTACCATTTAAAAGCAACAATCCAGGGCCAGCAAGATAGCTCAGTGGACTAAAGCGCCTGCTTAGGCAAGCTTAGGCAAGCACAGAGACTGTGGTTTAATCCCTGGCACCACATGCCATGCCAGACCCACCTCCCAGGGCAAACTGAGCCAGCCAGAGTCCTGGCACAGTGGTGCACAACTGTAATCCCAGCGCTGGGGAGGCTGAAAGCAGGAGGATCATCATGAGTTGGAGCTATGTAGGGAGACCCTGCAACAATCAAATACATTTTAAAAATAATAAAATAAATGAAACAATCGTTGCAGAACTGTGTTCTTGCTGAATACAAGAAGAGCTAGTCTACTCAGTTTGCATCATAATGAGGATCACATCTACAAGGTCTCTTTAGTCATTAAAAAACATTTACAGTAGACTGTCTGCTAATTTCCATTGGGATTTCCCTAATTATATTAATATAGTCCTTCAGCGATAATTTGAGTATAGTGACAATACAGAGGTCAGCTTAAAGCATTTTTCATTTATTTTCTGATACTATATTAACCTCTTACCATTTAATGCTTCCTATCATTAATTTGAATTCTACCAGTGACTCCTGATAGATTGTTTTCAGTACTTGTGCCCTTTGTGGTAGCCATGTTCTTTTCATGGGAATGATTTCATCTCAGATATAGTTTTGTCAAACTTAAAATTTCCCTGTTCTTTTTCTTTTGCACTCACTCACAGTGGCTTAAAAAGATTATTGGCTTACTGTTTTTGGTTACGTGATGGATTGATTCACAAACAGTCACTGCAGTTGGCAATATTTTAAAATACATAAGTGACACAAAATTTGCTTAAAATTTGAGAGTCTGAGTTCAATCCTCGGTTCCACAAAAAAAAAAAAATATTGAGAGTTATAAGTTTTCCTGTTCTTTTTGCTAGCTCAGTCTGATTATCGACTACTCAACTATACTGCTGAATTCATGCCCCTACCGTATTTGACTGCCAATGGAGCACCCCTCTCTGCCAAAACTAAACAAAAAAGGGGATATAAATGAAGGACCATTTTGTAGTGATTTGGGGTGAAGGTGAGTAAGGTAGTAGAGCATCAGCTTTACTCAAGGCCCCAAGCTAAAGGAGCGCTCTCGGCTTGGAGTATTGGCTTGATGGCGGAGGGAAAAGGAAATGGGACAAAGCACACCTTCACTCGTGAAGTGCTCTCCTGAGGTCACTCATGCTTCTTCAGACATGCCTCATAGTAGAGCACCATCCGTGAGCAATCATTCATGGGTGCAGCAGGACAGAAATGTGTGAAACTGTCTCATGGAGAGTTATTGCAGGGGGAAAGGAGGCATCCGAATTACAGTCCTACAAGACACCACACAACTAAGCACAATGTACCAAACTAGCAACACGAACATGTGCCTTGTTTGCTGGTTGGCCTCACTCTCAGCCTCCCAAGATGCTATTTTCAACTGGTCTCCATTGAATCTTAAATACAGCAGTTCAAAGACACTTTGGTTTGCAAATGATTTAGCTTGAAAACAGTGTTTGGCAAAGTTTTTGTTTGTGAAATCTGCTTCAGGTGAGGGCATGACTACAGCTGTCTTTCCACACATACACAAACATGGCCATCTTTCCAAAATCATAGAGCAAATGAAGTTCATGAGCCAAGGAAACACGGATGCTATTTTCTAGGCTTCTGATCTGAAAAGACAAATTGCAATTTCCTAGCCACTACCACAGAACTTTTCAGTGAACTTTTACCATCAATAAATCTGATGTTTTAATTTGTTTTTACCTTCTGCGTGTGTTTTCTATTACTTATATGAACCAGAACTTGGAAAAAAGAGCGAAGTGACTGAAGTCAGCCTGAGACCCAATACCTTCCTGACAATTCCGTTTATTCTTCTGCTCAGAGAATAGCTTTCTCTAGAAAGGAAAATCTCCCCTAAGAAGATGTTACTTGTACCCCCATTAAATCCCTGTAAGAGCTCTGGACAGTGTGAGTATTATTACTGTCATTTGACAAGTGATCAAGACTCAATAGCCTAAATCAATTGGTCAGAGCAGAGATTTAAACCCATGTCATGTCTTTCACCTGTGTCACACACACACACAAAGACGTGCGCGCGGACCAGCCATGAAGACTAGGCTGTTTGGTACAGACACGCTCACTTTCATCACTCCCTGTTCACTCGACTTCGGGTACAAACTTCCTTCCAGGGTGGCAAGTCCTCCTGAAGCCCGCCTTGTTAGCCCAGAGCTCAGTTAGACCCCGCTCCTCCCTCCAACACACTCTGAAGTTCTTCAGGATGTTGTGTCTTCCTGCTCTCATTGCCTAGTGCGATGCCAGTCACTGGCCTCACTTTGGACACCAGCGTCCGGCACACCAGGCTTTGCCTCGCCTCCTCCTCCTCCTCCCCGAGAATCCCAAATCCACCCCATGGTCTTTCTCCACTTGCGTTATTTCCCAGATTTTGTTGGTTTCCTTTCTCTCTAGGTCTCGTGCCAGGACAGATCAAACACTGAAATATCAACCATCTAATCAGAAGAGAAATTAATAGTGTTCAAAATTCATTATCTTCAGAAAATTCTCCAGAATAAACCACATCTCCTTCACCTCGTTTTAAAGAATAAGTAAAGGTTTTCACTGTCTCATTAATTTTTAAAAGGCTAAACCGCACATTTGGAAGAAAAGAGAAGACTATCCCTGAATGAGGCTGGAACTGTACAGCTTATGGAAACTTTGGAGAAATAAAATAGCTGGAGACTCACAGGAAAGACACAGATGGGCCGGTGAGAGCTTGATTTGCTCTAAATTCTCTTGTGGAGCTGTCTCAACTGGCTTCCAATGCACAGTTGTTGGAAATGTAGTTTATGATTCGACTAAAGCTATTCACTGAAGCATATGTTTCTTGGTTGTTAATAGTTATTTCAGAAAAAAGAATAAATGTGTGTATTCATTCTTAAAATACTTTAGATTTGATTGTGGTTGTAATTTTGACAGCACAATCCATTCGATGGAAAAATAAGACAGATAGCAAAGATGTCTGTGATTTTTATGGCTTCCTGTTTATTCACCAGCCTCCTAATTTCTTTTTGTCTACACAGTTACTGAGGGGAATTAAGGCTTCTGCTCAATCTGGCATGCAGGAATAACTTCTTCAAATAGGTTTTGCTTTGTGATACTGAAAATGCATCACTGGTGTAACTTTTTAATCAAAACTTACTTCCAAAGTCATTTTAAGGCACAAATTAAACTGGTCTAGATAATGGGCCAATTTTAACATTAGATTGTCTTTCAGAGACCTGGTGAAATGAAACGGAAGGCTGAATCTTAGCCCTTAACATCACTGGTGAAATGAAGCAGGATCAGACACTGGGGAGGTGGGCCTAGCGTTCACAGCAGGGTAAGTTAGGGAATTCTGTCCTTAGAGCTTCCAACCCAATTTTAAAAATCAATTTGCAAGTAAATTCCATGTCAGAGGCTTGATAATCCTACTGATACTCATTAAAATTCTCTCCTAAGGAGGATAGGATGAGAGTGGAGTTCTTTACAAAACATGAACCTCTGAAGAGGAGCAAGAGACTCTCTTGTAGTTTTCGAAGAAATCAGCTTCACTGAGACCTGCTGAGTTGATTTTTTACTTGCTGTTAAGGTGTCAGACCCTAAGAGCTGCTAAGTGGTCAGGGTGAGAGCCGGCACTTACGTCAATTCCCGGTACTCTCCCTGCTTCCTATTCATTGTGACAAAGTAGAAAAATGTCTTCTGACTCTTAAAGCCCACGGTGACAACAGCTCAAGCTTTGCCATAAAGCCAAGCGGCTGAGCAGAATATTAAGTGCAAGGGCTAAACCCACCCTAAGGTGACGACTTTTAGCTCATACTGAATTCAGTTAGGCCAATTTCATTTTAATCATGAAATTATTTTGATGGGAGTCCTATAACCTCTAAGGGAAAAGCGAGCCCTCAATAAAATTCATAGAAGGAAGGTCCTTGTTTAGTAAGTCAAGGAATATGTGGAATCAAAACCAACCTCTAGTCTGGCACCTCATCCTTTGTTGCTGTCCTCACCACTATGTCCAGTCCAAATGGATTTCATTATTTCTAAACCATGCTTGACAGAATATTTCTCCTCTAGCATATCACATGACAATTTGCTGTTGCAAGGCATTAGGCAAAATAGCCTGCATAAAGTAGAAATGGATTAGTAACCTTTAGCTATTGTAATATGCACCTGACCTCCAGGAAGCCATATTAACATGTAGCTTAGACATTTTACTCGGTGACTACTAGAGTTCTCCAATATGCTAGACATACTATTGTCTTCAGGAATTCAGGCCCTCTCTGAATTTATTGTGTATCTACCAAGTACATGGGAACAAAGTTTTCTCTGGGACGTAAGTGATAAAGAATAGGATAGAGATGGTTCCTACTTGCAGCCAATGTTAAGTGTGTCAAAATTCTGTGGCTTATGAAAAAATAGTATTCTTAAATCTTCCGTGTATCAGGTGAAGTAACATGAAAAAAAACAGGACACATACACACATCCATAAGCCTATATACAGCCAATCCCATTTAAAATATAGCTGGCAAATACTACCTCCAAATGTAATATGTCTTGTAATATTTTCATCAGCTTTGAAGGTAGTATTCATTTTACTTGGCAAATGAAGTTAAATGATTTACTTAAATTCATCTTGCTTAAAAAGTGGAAAAATTAAGATTATCCCTTCTTGTTCAGACTTTAGACCTAGTGTTCTTTCCTCTGTATCATGTGAAGTAAATTCAGATAGTTTACTTAATTAAAATTAAAATTAGAGGGCTGGCCAAATAGCTCAGTGGATTAAAGTGCCTGCTTAGGCAGAAGCAGGGACCTTGGGGCTTGCTCCCTGCCCTCCATGCTAGCCCCATTCCCAGGGCACGATGAGCCAGTGATTGAGACTGGGTGTGGTGGCGTACACTTGTAATCCAAGCTCTCTGGGAAGCTGAGCACAGGCAGATCACTACAAGTGAGACCCTATAGACCCTGTAGACACTTACTAAAAAATACAAAAAAAAGAAAACATATTAGTAATAAAACCTGTGATAATTGAAAATGCATCCTGTCTAATGATGAGAAATTTTTGGAGTTCTGCATTACATTCTTTTTCCAATTCAATTTTGTTTTAATTTTATTCTAAAGAGTAAAAACAAAAACAACAGCAAAAATAGCAAAAATAATGACAGAAACATACAATAATACGTATGGTACAGATTGTCAAACAAGCACAGCAAATTAACAATGGTTGTTATATTGTGTATTTCTGTCGTCAACAGATACAGGTATGCAAGATTGGACACATAATTGAACATTAACACTTGTTTTTAACAACCATTAATTTTTTCTTCTCTTTTTAATTTTTTGTTAATTTTATTTATTTTAAATAGAGTATAATAATAATTGATATGACATTCAAAATGGTAGACATTTAGAAGAACCAGATGAGAAGTATTCAATCATGGGTTTTGCACTGCACATTGCTCTCTTCCATGTAGCTGCTCAAATTACAGATATCAGCATATAGAGTCAGAGTGAAAATTGTAAGCATAAACTGCTCTTTTCAAAGAACTGATAGAGTGAGTGATACAATCATTTCAGCTATCCTGTATATGTTCTTGTATGACTTTTCCCTTTCTCTTCCGTTTCTTGCTCTCTTTCCTCCTTTCCCACATCTTCATTGTTTACTCCTCATGTCCAGTTTCTTTCTATTTTTCTGTGTCTACCATACTTTTCAGGCTTTATTTATTCTTTCAGATTCTAGGAAGACAGAACCATTGAGTTCATCATTATATCTGGCACACACTGTATACTGCTGCAGTACTGTTAATATGGACATAGTGTAGTTCACCTAAACCTATGCAGGCTCCAGAGAGTTCCTACTAATTTGCCTGTGTTTTTTTGTTTCAAATATAATTCAAATCGTCCATATTTATTATTTATAGCAAAAAGTAGGGGTTGTAGAGAACTACAATATTACAATGGTTCCATTCCTCCAGTACAGATCAAAAGCAAATACGAGCATCTTAAGACTAAGGTGATACTTTTTCCCTCCTGTCTAGCTGTTTAATCATCCAAAACATGAACATTTTTAAATGAATGCACAAGGCCCTTGTGCTATAAAATCCTACTTGGAGCTTCATGAGAGTCTTTGCATAGATAAACAATATTTATATGCAGGAAACTATAATTTCTTAGCATGTGAACATAATTAAAGTTCATTGTAAAATTAATAGCAAATATTTATATAGTATATTTGATTTGCCAGGCATTTTGTTAAGCCCTTTAAGTACAGCTATTCATTTAATCCTCAAAACAATGTGATGGAGTTAATATTTTAATTATGCATGTAATTAAATTTATGTGTCTCTCCTACCAGATAGTATGATGCTTAGAAGGGAAAAAATCTAGCTCATTTCGTAAATCAAGTGTCCACCACAGTTTTTGGCACAGAGTATATTTTGTGTTAATTCATGATTAAATTCTTTTCTCTGTGAGATAAACACATTATGAAGGCTGACGACCCATGGCCATAGTGCTCCCTACAGTATCCTTCGGAGAAGACCACTGATTAAATTGCAACTACATCAGCAATGCTCATTTCTGCAACTTTGCAGTTCACTAAAGGACTGAGCTGTTTAGGGCTACTTCCCAACTTGCATCATGGCAAACACACTGACCAGGTACTGTATACAAAACCAGAACACATAACTTCTAGGTAGCTCTCCGAAAGAGTTAAAGATATCAAATTACAATGACACGTTCACACCACTGTTTAGAGCAGCAAAATTCATGATAGTACAATCTTGGCAGTGGCCTGTGTTCATCAATGCATGATGGGATAAAAGAAAATGTGACATATATATACAGTGGAGCACCTTATTGCCATAAAGAAGGATAAACAATAGACAGTTGTTGAAAATGGATTCTCTTCAAGAACAACAATCGTAGGTGAAATTAATTACTCACAAAAACTTAAACACCACATGAATTCTCTTAAATGCATAACTCAAAAAGAGAAAAGGAAAAGATAGATGCTGGGAAATAGATAGATATCTTTGAAAGGGAATGGGATCAAGAGGTGGAAGGAGAGGGTATGGGACAGGAATGAAAACAGAATTAAAGTGTTTTATGTACATGTACCAACACCTCACAGGAGCAGGATAATTATATACTTAAAGCATACAGTAAAGAAACAACAAAAACTAAAATGTAGGAGAAAACATATTTCTCTGGACAATATGTAATTTCTACTTTCCTGGAACAAAACTAGATTTGAGAGTTAATGCTAATCCAAAGAAGGAGTGTGTAAGCTAAGATTGATATGACAGATTCAGAAGACCAGAATGCTGACAGAAATGTGCATAACAAAGGATAGGATCAGTAGGTTTTAATTGGGAAAAAAATGACCTCATTGGCAGTTAGAATCTAGGCCGTGTGTGTTATACTCAGAATGGAACCTTGTCTACATTTTGCTCATGTTCTGAGAATTTGCAGAAGACTGATTAAGAACAGAAGACTATTCTGTTCAAGAGAATTTTGAGACAGCCCATGTTCCAGCTACAGAGTGGGTACTCTTGCTGCTTTCCTCCAAGTTTATAATGAGAAATAATAACAAAAATCCTATTTAGAAAGTTTTCTGATTTGCTGAAAAGGACATATACACAATGCTGGGGAAAGAGAAAGCATGACTGCTGAAAAGATGAGCTTAAATATAAAGCCAAGTACTTTGCATCAGAACAATAGGAAAGTTGCCTTAAGGCAATGATGGTGAACCCTTTACAGATTCTTATGATACAAACAGCTCACTGTAATATGTGGCATAGGCTTGACATCAGTGCCTTAACGGCATCTAAAGATCCCAACCAGCACAGACTCAAAAGTGCCAAAGTAAAAAACTGCTTGAGAGCAGAACCCCAGGTCATAATTCTGGAGAAGAACTACCTAGAGAACTGTTTTTCTGGGATTTGGTTCATAATGTTGTCATCCAAAAACTTAAGGCCACTGTAGCCATGTTCCAATAGGGCCAACCCATTGCTCAAGATGTTGACAGACCTTGGCATCACCCATGTGAATCTGGCTTTACAGGCATGCAAACAAAAGTTGTAGTGTCAGATAAAATTCCACCCAGCTTCAGAGGAAGCCATGGGAGGACACCCTTTTTTTTTTTTTTCACTTTCATAGGAACTCACAGATAAGAGTTGCCTTGAGTCTCACAGATGACTTTGGACTTAGGCTTTTTCACCCCTATTAATATGGGTTAGATTTTTGGCAACTCTTAGAGATGTACTAAATACACTTTTCCTAAAGACATGGTCATAAGTCTTTCAGGGCCAAGGTCTAACTGCTATTGTTTGGATCAAGAATGTACTTTGAAGGCCTTGTGCTCAGAGGTAGGGCTTTGCAAAGGTGACACAGTCATAGCATGTGACAGACTAGTTCAAAGCTAAGTAAGTTGGGAGATGAGTTCTGGTTAAAGACCAAGGCACTGCATATTTCTCCCTTATAATTATCCTCTCTTTTTCTGCTTCTTTAGACTATGGAGTAGAGATCTTATTTATGTGAAAAAATATAAATAAACAGCAAAAAGCAAAAGTAGAATCAAAGATGATTCTAGTGAAACTACAAGAAATGTCAAGTGCGAGGTTTGATATTCATTGATGAAAATAGGGAAGCCTGAAAGAAGTGCTACTATGAGAAAGATGACAAGTCCCTTAAGTAAAATTGTGCTAGATAGGAACATTAATTGGGTGAAAGAATGGGGTCATTTTCCTATGATTTATGTGATGGATGAATAGTTTGATACCTACATTTTCTTATAATATCAATTAAAATGTAGGGGCCAGAGAGGTGGCTCAGTGGAATAAGTACTTTCCTGGCAAGTGCAAGGACCTGAGTTCAATCCCTGGTTCTGCCAAAAAAAAAAAAAAAATACATCAATTAAAATGTGAATCATGATGTTTTGATATTTACATACATGTTTAAATGAAACTCCAGGTAAGGCATATGACTACTACAAGAAAGAAATTAAACTTCTTCATGTCACATGGCTACATTTATTGAAGCAACCCCAGGTAAAATGAAAATTTCTATCACAAAATGAAATATTAGCTATTTATTTTATGTTAGTTTAGATCTGTAAGTGCATTTTTCCTATTACTCCCATTCTTCCTCAGATAACCATCATTTTGGTTTTTTTTTAAAGATATTCTTAATGATTCTACATAAAAAGCTGATAGCACAGTGTTTTTCCATAACTGATTTATTTTGGTTAGTGTAATGTGCTCTGGTTTTATCTTTATTCTCACAAATAGAAGAATCTCCTTTTTAAGTCCAAGTAATATCGCATAGGGTGTGTGTACATTTGTGGGTGCCCCCTATAATTTCTTTAATCATCCATCATTCACTGGTTTTAGGCTGCTTTACATTTTGGCAATTATGAGCAGTGCTAAAGGAAATGCAGACCTATCCACAAAATGTTCATTTCATTTCCTTTGAGTTTTTACACAGAAGATTACTAGGTCATATAGCAATCCTCCTTTTCGATGTACACCTCCGTGCTGTTTTCTGTGCCTACATTTTTATCTACAACCTGCATATGTGCACTTCTCTCATCACTTTTGCCAGCATTCATTATCTCCAATTTTTTGAAAAAGTCATCCTCACAGATATAAAGTGATATATCATTATGATTTAGATTTGGATTTCTCTCATAATAGTGATGTGGACTTATGTTTTATATACCTATTGACTATTTTTATGTCACATTTGAAAAACTGTCTAGTTAAATCACTGGTCCATTTAATTTTGCTGTTTTCTTCTACTAAGTTGTGTAAGTTCCTCAATATTTTGGATATCCACTGTTTATCTTTAGACACCAGTCATTTGTGAAAACACCCAGTAATTAAAGGAGACCATGTGGATGCAGATGTATACTAACCAAAAAACTAGCACAAGAGTTTTATATAAATCTGTAAATAGCCTATGTATTCTATTGGTTGTTACCTTCATTGCTCAGGGTTTTACTTTGAAGTAGTTCCATGTCTTAGTTTTCTCTTGCTGCTGATACAAAATTCTCAATACCCAAAGTTAAAAGGGAAAGGTTTATTTAGATCAAGGTTGGTAGAGCCTTCAATACATAATCATCTGGCTCTAAGGTAGGGTGGCACTTCACAGAGGCACAACCATTTATGATGACAGAAGGCTCCAAAAGAACGAGAGAGGAGAGTGATGACCTTCTTTCTGTCACTGGTATTATATCAAGTCTAATGGAATTAAGGCAGTGCTGAGCCAATCAGATCTAGCAACCACTCACCTTTAGCTCCTGACATTGCCAGTCCTATAGATAACACACTACTATTATGGACTACTGGACTATATTGGATTATTTTGCTGAATTCACACACCTACAATATTTAAATGGCAATGGAATACTCATCTCTGACAAAACTAAACAAAAAAGGAGGATATAAATGAAGGACCATTTTGTATCTGTATATACAAAATAGTTAGGATAGATATACAGCTACTTTCTCTTAATTCAGTGAGAGGAAAGATTTGTACTACTAGTGTTTAGACAGAGTATCATGTCTGTATCTTGTACTGTGAATGACCACTATGAAAACAATAATATGCAATGTATTAATTATTGAAACTTCCTACCAATCTGTTTTGAAACTATCTCATTGCTATTTGTTTCTCAGTAAAATTAATTTTTAAAAAAGGAGTTCAATCCTCAGTCCTGCTGTGCCAGCCCTTCCTCCAGGGCATGCTGGGAAAGTGATTGAGACTGGGCATGGTGGTACATGCCTGTAATCCCAGCACTTGGGAGACTGTAAACAGAAGAATTCCAGCATCCTTAATCCCAGTAATTACAATTCAAATCAAGCACACTCTAGATTCAACCACCTCAAAAAATTAAAATAAAAACAAAAAACCTTATGATGTCATGAGGCTTTTGGATGACATGTAGAGATAAACAATAACATTCCCCCAACCCCAAAAGACTCACATACATGTTTTTATGCAGAAGGCATTTAATCCATCTCTATGAGTTGCTACATTCCTAACAGCTTTGGCATTGCTGAGAAGACTAAGTCCCAAATCTCCTCCATCATACAAAACAAAGTCTTAGCTGTGAGCCCCTATATAAATGAAAAGAAAGTTAAATATTTCCAACATTCAATGGCACAGCATAGATACTTGCATTCCAAAAGTTACAAGCAGGAGAATTCAAAAGAATGGGACCAGTCAAGTCCAAAATCCAGTACAGCAAATATTAAGTCCTATAGTTACATGTACAGCATCTGACACAATCTGAGGAGATGTAAACTCCAAATTGTGGTGCCACTCTACTGATGGGTGTAGCTCTTAAGGTTTCTGTTCTGGGCTATCTCTGCCCTCTCCTTGTAGTTTTCTTAGATGACCTGAATTACTGACTTCTCCAAACTTCTAGTGCCTCCACTATCCCTTTGGCTTCACTCTCAGAGCCTCACATACCATACTTTCAGGAGTACTCTGTTTGGTCTTCCAGGCTATCTGAAGTCTGGGTATGAGGCTTTCTGACCCACAACTCTTCCATCTTGCATGCACTTAAAACCGGTGATGCATGAATGATGCCAATGTCTGCTCCCAGCTGAAGCTTCCTTCTCTCTTGGCTTCAGAGGTCAAGTGCCAGGAAAATTGAGCACTCTGAATCCAGTCCTTTGAGTAACAAATTTTCTATGCTGGAACATGATGCAGCCACTTCCATTCTTGAACATGGAGCTCTGGGGTCTTCCTCTCAAAGAAAAATCTCAATTTTGCAAGTCAGAGGCTTCAGAATGGAGCCTTGTTGCTTCTTGTAACACCCTCAAGCTATCTTTTCTATTTTCCTGTTTCTTTTCAGCAATGAAGACCTTCTGTGCTCTATTTTTCAGTCCATAGATTACTCAATTTTCCTACCTAGCCAATCTCATAATGTCTGAAATCATTCTGCTAGGCTCTTGTCTCATTCTTAACATAAATCTGGCTAAAAGCCCACAATAGTAGATATGTCCCAACCTTATACTACCTTGAAATTGTTTTCTGTCAGATTAATTAGTCTGCTATGCCTAATCTTAATCTAAGACTAAGCCTATGGACGTGAGCAAAAGGTGACAAACTTTTTTCATGTCATAACACATATTATCTGGGATATAACAACCAATGCAGTCCTTTCCAGCACAAACCTCTGGACCATGGTCTTTATCATCAGAATTTCTATCAGCCTTCTGGTCTTCTGTGCTCTGACCAGAATGTCCAATACAGAACAGCCTAAAGCATTTCAGCTGTACTTTTCCATCCAGCATCTCTGAATCACTCAAAACTCTTCCCAAAGGCCATTT
>PVKA01042750.1:0-17203 GCA_004027165.1 Ctenomys sociabilis | reverse complement strand
ATAAGTGCTTCTTCTACTGGGTTATCTCCATGGCCCCGGATTTTCTTTGTTGGTGGTTTTTATTTACATCTAAAATTTCACTGATATTGTAATAGAAAGTTTTAAAACTAGCAGTTTTGCAGTTGGGCCACCATACTCAGCCTTGACTGACTACAGTAGGTGAAGCTCAGAGATAATTTGGCCCAGCTCTGTCTCACCACATTCAGCTGAGCTTAAGTCTGCAGACATAGCCTGGTTGTTTGTGGTATGGGGGATCAAACTCAGGATCTTGTACTTGCAAGGCAGGCATTCATGCTGCTGAGCTATCTACCTGGCCTGATATATCCTGTTTGATAGCCTGTTTCAAAGTCTCTACCCAGAGCAGGCTAGCCCAGTCAAAGGACATGCTTGATTGATTATGCTTGCTTGCTCAGCCCTGACTCTCCCTGTCATTCCTGCCATATGATAAATGACCTCCTCTAACTAAAGCTAGCCCCAAGTGAATCTGCCTAGCAATGTATAACTAAACTTGTGTAACCAATTATAGAATAATCAGCTATCAGATTTTGAACCTCCTGCTTGAAAATTGTATATAAGAAATCAGCTGTCACACTGTGAGGCTTATGTACAGATCTTTGCCTGAAGTCAGCTTGGATGCCTCTGGTACAAGGAGAGCCATAGCTCTAAGGCACACAGGCCATCCCTTTGCTATAATGTCTAATGCATTACTCAGATACCCTGCTGGTTGTTGAATAGGTTACTGAGCCTGCATAAACACTCCCAAAGCTACACCCTGCTTTTTATCAACATATAGACTGAAACAGTGTCTTGTCAGTAGGCTCAGTGCTGGGCCATCCGGAAGTGCTTGTTTAACTTTTGAGAATGTAGTTCCCAAGTCAGATTAAAATAGGGGTCTCTGCTTTTGATGCTTCTTTTATAAGCTTGTAGAGGAGTTGTATGATTTCTCTAGATCCAGTGACCTAAAGCCAATGAAAGCCTGTAATTCTTAGAAATCCTTTGAGCTTTTAGTCTTGGATTGTGGGAAGCAGAGTACTGGTTTAGCTTTTTCTTTCCCAATCCTTTGCCTTCCCTTAGGTATGATAAAGCCAAAGTATTTTATCTCGAGGCTGCAAGGTCTTGCTTTAGATTTAGAGACTTTATAAGCTCTGTCTGGCTGGGGAGATAGCTCAGCAGCATAAGTGCCTGCCCGGCAAGTGCAAAGTCCTGAGTTTGATCCCTGGTATCAAAAAATAAAACATAAGCTCTGTCTGCTAGAAAATGTAGCTGTGCATGGGAGCCTTGCCTGGAGAGCTCTTTTGGTGGACACATAACAGTATATCATCTACATGTTGTAGGACTGACTTGGGAAGGTTTATAACTGCAGTCATGGGGAAGCGCTTGCTCAAAAAGATGAGGACCACCTCTGAGGCCTTGAGGGAGCACAGTCTCAGTCAGATGAGAGGCCTGACTGTGAGGATTTTTTAAAGGCAAAAAAAAAAAAAAAATCCCTGAGAATCTGTATGTAATACATTTTTTTGTGGTACTGGGGATTGAACTCAGGACCCTGTGCTTGCCAGGCAGGTGCTTATTCTTCTGAGCTGTCTCCCCAGCCCTGAAGGTATTTTTTAAATCTAACACTGAAAACCAACAGACATCTTCTGGGACCTGAGAAAGGAGAGTGTACAGGTTAGGCATCACTGAGCCGATTGGCATGACAGCCTCATTTGCACATCTAAGGTCCTGTATTAACCTCTACTCCCCATGGATTTTTGAACTCTCAAGATGCAAGTTTTGGAAGCACTATTACAATGTTTTGGTAGACCTCATGCCTTTAAGATATCCACTGTAGTCGATAGTCCTTTTTTACCTTCAGGCCTTATGATATTGTCTCCAGTGAGGAAAAATAGCAGGGTGTTTGAGATGCATTTGCATGAGGGAAGCTCTTTTTGTTCTACCTATTTTATGGCTAGTTGCCCACATATTAGCATTTATCTGTCCCCATGAGGGGAGGCAGGGCCGGCCTGATAGCTCAGTGGACCAAAGCACCTGCTTAGGCAGAGCACAGTGGCTGGGATTTGATCCCTGGCATGCCATGCCAGCCCCACCTGCAGGGCACGCTGAGAAGGTAAGTGAGACTGGGCGTGGTGGTGTGCGCTTGTAATCCCAGTACTTGGGAGGCTGAACACAGGCGGATCACTACGAGTCTGATCTACATAGTGAGACCTTGTAGACTCTGTAGACTCTGTCCTAAATACAGAAAACAAAAAGTACCAATCTTAGGAGACACTTCCAGGTCCTTGTCTTGGTCCAAGAAGCCAATATTTGTAATCCCAAAGTTATGTTATTCCAATCTACCACTTTCCTTGCAACCCACAGCAAAAATGAGGACACTAAATTATATTTTTAATCATTGGGGAGTCGAGGGGCTCTAAGTCCTGCCATGACATGGCTTCCCGGAACCAAGAGAGGGACCCAGGGCCTCACCCAGTTTTATTCAGTGGGGGAGTGGCTTGAGGAGGATTGACTGAGAATTGTGGGAAGTAGGTGACTACTGTGAGCTGAGCTAGGTGGGTGGTCTACATTTACCTCTGCCATATGCAGAGAGGATATGCAGAGAGAGTAATCTGCATTATACAGTATTTAATGTTTTGAGAAATCTGGTGCTTCAGCTTTGATGTAGTCTTTCAAGCCCTAGGAAGTCATAGCCTCTGTCTCGAGGCTCTATCCCAGCTGGCAGCGCGGAGCATTAGCTCTACCATCCTGTCTCCACCTGGTTCACGTTAAGGAGCAGCAGGCTTACCAGGGAAACACGCATGTCACCTTCAAAGACTATCACCAGCATCTCAGCTAGACCAATACACATTGCTTAAGGCCAACTGAAGGATAAACACAAGTCCTAGCCAGCTCTCTACATAACAATACAAGGAAATAAGATCAGGCTCAGTCAAAATGGAGACAGTAGCTCTTCTTTCAAGGAGAGCTACTTGGGTGGTCCTCCACAAAGGGGAAGAGAGTTTAGGGGTAAGGTGCCCGGGGAACTTTTAGTCCTGATCTATCAGTCTGTTCTAACCCAGAGATGGAGTATGCGTCACTCATCAAAGGTGACATCCCTGCCTTTGACATTACCAAATGCTCTTCTTTTATAGGCTCAACTTAACGGTTCTTACTTGTTGGATAGGAGGAAAAAGTTGAGAAGTTCAGGCTTTCTTCCTCTCTAACCTTTAACACAAATACATCTGTAAAAAAAGGAAAGTACAATGTGACAGGAAAAGATCAGGAATAAGATCAGAAAAAGGAAGTCTCACCCTCATGGTGTGCTGTTGAGACAACTTGCCCATAACTCATCACCTTCAGCCTGAAAAGTCTTTGAGGAGTCTCTCATCCTATAAGGATAAGATTACCTCCTCACCAGCAGAAGACAGACCAGGAGGGAAACTGAGGAAAAATGGGCTCAACATTCCCTCCAGAGTGTAGAGAGGGGACAGGACTGACTATCCCAGAGAAGCCTGTCCTCCATGACTTGAGAATCTTTGCCAACCTATCGTCTTTTACTGGCAGATGGAGGGTGTGATTTATTGATAGGCATGTATATTTCCTAAGCTAGATTGTATACAAAAGCCCATGTTACAGCATTTCATAACTGCATTTTGAGGGTGGGCATGGTGATGCATGCCTGTAATCCCAGCACTTAGGAGGCTGAAGTAGGAGAATCACTGCAAGTTTGAGGCCAGCCTGGACTACATTAGTGAGAGCCTGGCTCAAAATTTCAAAAACATGAAAATATTAAATAAAAAGTCACATTTTTGTTAGCAACAAAGTCCACTCGGGGACATCTTAACATTTTCCTAGTGCTGTTTAACAAGTCAAGCAGGTCAAGCAAAGAACACTGATAAATTTAGCAACTGGTAAACCCAAATGCAACATGTACAAGACAGGAATATAAGATGGTACCTGCAAAGAAAAAAAATCCCATCGAAGAAGCATAATCTTCCCATGTTCTCAATTTAAATGTATCCATTTCGATGAAAAACAGTGCATTAAAAAGATGTGAAAATTCAAAAGCACATGCAGTTAACACACAATTGACAATTTCTGGTGACCTGAGAGTCACAATCTGTAATTCATGAAACAAAAGTATACTATTAACTCCTTTTGATGATCTTGGTAGGGGCTCTAAATGACATAGGACCTCTACATGATATAGGGAAAATAAATGTTAACTCATCCTGCTAGATGTCTGGGTTACCAAGTTTGTATTCCCCAGAAATTGAAGAATGAAATTTAAGGAATACAAAGGATGAGAGTAGGAAATTTTATTTAGAGAAAGAGAAAGAGATGAGGGGCAGGATGGGACCCAGAAATGGGTTGACAAATGAGCCAAATTCTCAAAGGAAACTTTATAGAGCAAAATCACAAAGGTGGGTATAACATGAGACAAAACTATGATCAACCAGTAAGATTCTAGGTTTAGTGGCTTAGTTAATATTGGCCTAATGGTGAAGCAAGTCACATAGCTATTGTATGTGGAAAGAACAAGAACCATTTCTGATGGTCATGAGGCAGGAGGTGTTGGTCACCCAGCTGGGTGACGGATGCTTATCTAGAGTACCTATTACAGGATATTATTTACCTCTTCAGGGGCTATGTGGGGCAGGTCATCTCATCTTTACCTGAGGCCTGACCTTCATGCACTCCTAACCACAATTGTAGTGCGTTCTTATCTTGTGCACTTGCTCTTTTGAGGGCCTAGCCTTTTCTAACCACCTACAATATTTCTAGCTAATTTAACTGTTATAATACCCTCTAATGAAGTATAAATATTTCCTGTTCCAGGAAGTTATGTGCTTCTCTCTCAGGGAGCCACTCTATACTTCATTGAGTGTACCTTTTGTTTTCTGCCTAATAAAACCCTTCCCTTGCCTCTTACTGACTACTCCCGGAAAGACCAGTCCAGTCTTTTTTTTTTTTGTGACAGGACTCAGTGAACCTGAAAATTTATTCTACAAGAAAGGTGAGTTAAGTTCCTTATTTCAGCCTTGAGGACCTCCCTCCAGCCCAGTCTTGTGATCTTTTCTCTTGGTGAGCCAATCAGGGGACAGAAAAGACATTTGGCAAAACCAGCCAAAGTTTTATTTGGTTTTTCTTCCCCACTACTCCCAAACCCGTGACCTCTGGGCATAATTTATCTCTTCTATCCTCCTCCCCTCTCTTCCTACCTACACACTTAGGCAATAATAGATTCAAACAGACAAGGGGCCCAGCAGGATATTTTCCCCCCTTTCTCCCTAAGGAAGCTCCCATTCCTTTGTTCTTTCACAACTGCTCAGGGTTTCCTCTATTAAAAATCCCAAGTCTTTGAACTATTTTTGATTTTAGCTATCAGGGAGAGGCTGGGAGTTGGAGAGTGGAAACACACGATGAGACCCCAGGGGGTTTCTATGCCTCCAAGGACAGTTCCTAGTGTGTCACACCACATGGGAAAAGGGGAGGACAAGGGCATGGTGTCTGTATTTTTCTGCTGGTATGAGGCCCATTGGCCCATGACAAGAGGCTTTCATCTCCTATCAGCTGTCAGCCAGGACCTTTTGGGTTTCTACTATGCCCCTTTAGCCCTGACTGTAGCTCGTTTTTTTCCCACCCTGCAAGGGAGATCCCCATCAACTCCTTACGTATTGCTAAGTGTGCCCCTCAAACTATGCCCCTAACAAAAGCTCATGAAATCTCAGCCTTCCAATGTCTCAGCTCAGAGGATCCCCCATCTCCCTCAGGTTCTCTCCATATCCTCAGAGTCAGTAAAGGCCCCCCTCTCACACCTTTTTCTTTTTTTAATGATTTTAGTGAGAAACAAATAGCAATGAGACAGTTTCAAAACTGACTAGCAGGACAGTTTCAAGAGTACAGAGCATATTGTTGGCTTCTTGGTTATTCTTAGTACAAGATGCAGACATGATATCCTGTCCACAAACACTATTAGTACAAATCTTTTTATTCATTGAATTAAGAGAAAATAGCTGTATATCTTTTTTTTTCTTTTTTGTGTAATTGGGGATTGAACTCAGACCCTTCTGCTTGCCAGAGAAGCATTTATTCTATTGAGCCATCTCTCCGGCCCCATATCCTAACTATTTTGAATGTACAGATATGAAATGGTCCTTCATTTGTGTCCCCTTTTTTTGTTTAGTTTTGTCAGATATGGGTATTCCATTGTTATTTAAATATTGTAGGTACATGAATTCAGCAGAATATTCCAATATAGTCCAGTAGTCCATAATAGTAGTAGGTTATCTATAAGACTGGCAATGTCAGGCCGGGCGTGGTGGTGCATGCCTGTAATCCCAGCACTCGGGAGGCTGAGGCAGGAGGATTGTGGTGAGTTCGAGACCAGCCTGAGCTACAAAGTGAGTTTAAGGTCAGCCTGAACTGCATAGTGAGACCCTGTCTCAAAAAGACAAAAAAAAAAAAAAAAAGACTGGCAATGTCAGGAGTTTTTGACTTGAGCCTTTTATAGCTCAGCATATTAATATAGCTTTACTTTTTATACTTTGTTTTTATACTGTTCTGCTGGTTGGTTAAGACCAAGATAAAGCATGACCTGCATAACAAGAAATGTAACTTTTGTATCTAATAAGGTCAGTCAAATCCCCTCAGGATTTATCCTGAAACCCTGTTCCACACTTTGTAGATCCTTTGTCAGTGTCAGCCACGTGGATGAGTCACAGCCATTGCTCGACCAATTTGCTCTCTGTGAAAGCCTGAGAAAAATTTTCTCTCTATCTGACTCTCCTTTGGCACACTCTACATCATTGATCACTTTCTCTGTGGCCCCATAATCTCCTTGATCAGCAAATTTGGGACACAACTGAGTTATGTGATGTTATAGTGCAGGTTCTCCTATGTCCTGAGTCCTTACTGATACTGAAAGGCTAGGACCAAAATTGGCCATCCTTGCAGCCTTTATTTTTCTCTTATTTTTGGTCTATAAGCTTAAGTTGTCAACTCTCCATAAGAGAAGATTATTATTACTCTACAACATAGACAGTTGAGCTTAATCTCACTATCTGAATATCAAATATCTTAGGCATAACATGGAACAGATATTTTCCATCAAGTATTGATATGCTAAACTTTGAGTCCCTATAGAATGAGGATAAAAAATTAAAAAATTAAAAATAGGAATAAACAATTACATATTTTTATACAGAAATTTAGAAATCTAACAATATATAGCATTATAGCAGGACAGTCCTATGACTTTTTTTCTTGTATCCTGTTTTCATTTATTACCCCCCCCCCTTTTTTTAAACAAACATTTACTTGAGAGACAGTATGGTAGTAATTGGTATGACATGACAAGCAGTATGTGTTTAGAAGACCCAAATGACAGACATTCCAAGCATGACCCTAGTGTTACACATTGTTTTTCTTCAGTGCAGTTGCTGGACAGCTCAGTTGTTTAAAGCACTGTTTGGGTAAACCTATTTCTTTTACTTCTGCTTCACTGCAGTGCTGCCAGAAAACCTAACGTTTTGATGATGTGACTCTGATAGGCAAGGTTCGTGGATCCTCTCTCAGTGGAATGTCAGTGTTTTTGAGTCCCGTGCCTACAGAGGGAGCTCCTCTCTTCTGGGACCTGCCTATTTGCTGTTGCTAGCCTGCATCCAATACTGTTCTACCTCATTTCTCACAGGTGAGTCATTTCTCAGTTCTTGGGGTTTCCTGTCTTGTTTTCTCTGAAATCCTGGGCCTGTATCAGGAGATCCACTATGTCCTCTGGACAGGGGAAGCTGCCCTCATGTTCCTTGGGCAAGGCTACTGACTTCACACCCTGAGGCAGGGTGCTTCTCCTTCCTGACTGATCAGCTGTGAGGTGCTTGTAATTCACACTTTGGAAGAGTAGAAGCTCTGTGGAGTGTGAAATTCTTGGAGCACCTCAAATTCAGTCACTATGGGAAATATTCATTCCTAACCCTCCAAAAGACACCCCAATAGGATGCCTCATCTGTAATCTTGGTTCCCTTGTCCTCTGGGAAGCCATAAAACTAAAAGAATTAATCTTCTACTGCCAAATGGCTTGGACACAATATGAACTAGACAATGACAGCCAATGGCCTGAAGGGAAAACTTTTGACCCCTTAAAATTTTTGCCATTGCAACAGCAAATGGCTAGAAATCCCTTAAAAGCTTTTGTTGAGGGCCAGAAAGATAGCTTAGCAGACTAAGTGCCTGCTTAGGCAAGTGCAGGGACTAGAGTTTGATTCCCTAGCACCACATATCATGCTGGTCCCACCCCCTGGTGCACTGAGTTAGCCACTAAGACTGGGGGTGCTGGCACACACCTGTAATCCCAGTGCTGGGGAGGCTAAAAACAGGATAATGAGTCTGAGGTGTGTAGTGACCCTGTACCAAATCATAAAAATAGGAAAAAGCCTTTGTTGACTCTGAAAACATGCTACCCCCCCTTACCTGACCCTCCTCAGGCCTCTTTCACCCCTCCTGCAAACCTGCCTAGGCTCCTCTCTCTCCTCAATCAGATTAGAACCCTCTACATTGCCACTGCTGTCACTTTGCTTTCAAAGGTTCTCAGTTCCTCCTCTGCTCCTCACCTTTTGCTGCCATTTAGCGCTTCCGACTGCCCTGCTTTTGTCCCCTCCCAGTCAGTCATACGTCCCACTCCATCCTCTCAATAGCTTTTCCGAAAAAAATTAAAATAAGGTTTTCTCATAAAAGAAGCTGTTGGCATAAAACTAAATTTAAAAACAAAATACTAACAATTTGTTATTGCTAATATCACAGTGTATTAAATGTATTCATGCCTTCCAAATGCACAGTATTCTACAATATAAAACAGATTGTTTATATGTTCTTTCAGGTTTGAACATATGTCTTTCTCTTATGCTTCAGGTATAGATAATAAGTTCATATCAAGGCAATATGAGGTCATCAGTCAAATCATAATTTTCTATCAAAAACTTGTGATATATATGCTATGGATGCGCCATTACAATTAGAGGTGCTTAACCCAAATGGAGATCTCATCTTGACTGTTATACTATATTACTATGTGTGACTATTGATGTCAAATTTCCTGTGTAAAGCTATAACTGTTGTTTGTTAACATTCTACATGGATGTTCTACTAGAACATCCATGGTTGGTAAGTTCACTCATACTTTATATTTCAAGTTGCTTAATACTCAGATAAAATTTTAATAATTGAATGTACTGCTCCCAACTAAGTACATTATTGTAGACCCAGATTCTCCTGGAGGAACAGTTGCTATTAATCCCTATTTTATATCCTAATCTTCTCTTGGCATTCATGCCAAGCTTAAAAGAGCAATCTCGGCTTGAAAAGCCTGCAGGGAGACTTAATCTGGCTCTCCATGTTCTCAATAATAGAGACAAAAATTAACTATACACAAGTGTTAGCTTTTGTCTGTGGCACTCAGGGCTCCCATCAAAACAGGACTTTGTCAGGGTGATGCTAAGCCTCAGCAAAATAATGCCACCTTAGGTCCTTCTGGACCATGTTTCAAGTGCGGTGAAGAAGTACACTGGGCATGAGCCTGCCCCAACTTACAGTCATCCTTGGGAATCTTGTCCCATCTGCAAACTTGAGGGTCACTGGGAATGGGACTACCCTGTCCACCAGAGAATGGGTAAGTCATCCAGTTCCCTGCCCTCTCAGGAGGGCTCCTGCAACCAGATCCACTGATAGCTGAACTTCTCATTTTTGTTACTGAAGAGAAAAACTGGGGCTCAAGGGTACAAGGCCCCCATTGAGGTATCTTTGTCAGAGGTCTGAGACTGAATATCTCAAGTAGGATACTTTTCTTGCTGACATGGGAGCCATACCTAGTGTTCTTCTGAGTTTTCAAGTGACTATGTTAAATCTACACTCTCCATACTGGGAGTTAGTAACCAACCCACACAACCCCTTCAGACAGGGCTCATTCTCTGCTGACCCTAGATGCTGCTTTTCACTCACAGTTTCCTCTTGATCACAACCTGCCCTATTCCTGTCATGGGGAGAGAGCTCTTCCAAAAGCCTCACTTCTCTTTTGCCTCTCACCCCACAGTGCTCCTCCTACATACCCAACTTCATTACACAGCCAGCTCCTCCCTTCCTCTTCCCTTGTCAAACCCATACTCTGGGACACTTCCAGTCCCTACTCATGACACCCATGCTACCCTTGCACTCGCTCACCTCAGGTCCCTCGTCCTCCCTCCTACACTCCCCAGTATCCAATAGCCTCTAAGCACCAATAGGGGCTCAAACCTATAATGTGATGTCTCCTTGCAACAGCCCACCAACTATACAATACTCCCATTCTTTCTGTACTTACTTCTAACGGCTCCTATAGTTTAGTTCACATTCTCAGGGTTTTGATACATGGTTCACAGATGGTAGCTCAACAAACACAGACACTCGAAAAAGGGCAAGATATGCCATAGTCAGTAGATTGACAATAATTGAGGCAAATGAGTTTGAAAGGCCCACCTCACCAAACTTTTCCTGGAGTTGCACCATCTTGGCCTCAGCTCCTCCCCTTACCTCTAACTAGACTCAGAATGTTCCCAGGGCACTCACTTTCCCAAGCCCCTTTGATCTCATATTGGTTGGAGCACAAATGTCAAGAACTAGGAAATTGTTACTCTTCACCCTCACCATGGTTGTGGTAGAATAGTACATTTGGATCATAGACCTCTTTCCTTCTTTCCCTTCTGGGTCCTTTAATCATAATGGCCTATCTTCTCATAACACCCTGCCTTTTAAAACTTTTTCAAGGTTTCTTCTATCTGCAAGCCTTCATTGATGATAGACTTCTTGTCCTGAATGAGACACCTGGCACTACCTTTTCTACATGGGCACAGTCATCCTGTCAACCCCCTTTACCCCCAAAGTGATGACCCTGTTCAGCAGGAAGCAGTCTGAGAGTCATCATCCCTTCATAATAACTAAAAGATGGGAATGATAGATTCCAACCTGAGTACAAACTGAAATTATCATGATTCAATATAACTGAATCCCAAAAACAACAGCTTATCTTCCCAATGACTGCTTCTTCCTTCCCCACCTCATACCTAGATGCCTTTCCCACCCTGCAAGGGAGACCCCAGTTAGTTCCTTAGGTGTGTCTAAGCCTGCCCCTGAAGTTCCACCCCTAGCAAAAGTCCATGAAATCTCAGCCTTCCACTGTCTCACAGTGTTGAAGTTTGTGTTTAGTGGCCCCTCCAAGCCTCATGCAGTCATGGGGTGGCTTCTGGAGTTTGTGATTGATCACTGTGGATGTGAATGCTGCACCTGCCCTGGGGCATGTAATTTGCATTACAATGTAAGGAGGGGAGAGAGGCTAGCTAACTACCTGAGCTACTGCCCCTTCTTTAGCTCTTTGCCCTTTGCTACCACCGCGGATGGCTGCTCTGTGCCATGTGTCACTCTGCCTTGGAGCCAGAGTTGTATGGACTGAAGCTTCCAATAACTGAGAAAAATACACCTTTCCTTCTGACTTTCAGGCATTTGTCTGAGCAATGAGAAAGAGTAACTGAGAGACAATTTGGTGCCAGAGAAGTGCGGTTGCTGTGGTTAAACCTGACCATGTGTATTACAAGCTTTTGGAAATGGCTTATGAGCAGAGATAGTCACCTAAAAGAGAATGCTCGAACAGCTTCATTTATTCTGTTTGGGAGATTCTGGTTGGAGCTCAGAAGACCAAAAGAATGATAGAAAGCCCTCCTGTAAAGACCAGGATAGAGAGGTTTCCACTGGAAAGAAGGACTACATTGGATGTTGGACTCCAGATGAATGCATGTTATGGCTTGGCAGAAAGTTTGTCTGCATTTTCTTCATGTCCAGAGACTTTGCCAGAGGCTGAGATGAGGCATAGAGGACTGATTAATCTTTCAAAAGAAATTTCAAAGCAGCTGAATATTGAGGCAGTGGCATGGCTATTGTTGGGAGCTTTTAGTCAGATTTATGTTGAAAATGAAGGGCAAAGAGCCCAGCAGGATGATTTAAAATGTGATTTTGGCCAAAAGGGAAGCTTCAATAAAGTTGTGGAATGCAAAGACAAAGCTGAGGGGATCTCCATTGTAGGGAAGGAACAAGAGAATGGAAGGGATGGCCTGAGGGCATCACAGGAAGCATCAGGTCTCCAGCCTTTTCAGCCTCAGAATTGCAGGGGTCAAGGACTTCGCCTTGGGGAAAAAGCCACAGAGCCCCATGTACCATAATGGGAGCAGCAGCCACACCAGGTTCCAGAATGGCACCGGCATGGAGAATTTATTCCTTGGAATCAGAGTCAGAGTGCTCAGCCATCCAGGCACTTGACCCCTACAGCTAAGAGTGAAGAGAGCCTGGCTAATGCTCCAGCTGGCAGCAGAGCTTGGCATCATCCATGTGGCACTGGTTTTAAGTGCTTGCAGAAGACCGGAGTTATATGTGCTTGCAGAATGCAGGAGTTCTGAAGTTAAATCTTCTACCTACATTTCAGAAGAAGGCCTTGGAGGTGTGCCCCTGAGAGGGGAGTGTGTAAAGCTGTGAGAAGCTTATTCAGTGGAAACCCCAAAAGTCTGGAAAATCCAGAATTGGACATGAATTATCTAAGAGAAGCTGCAAGAAGGGAACAAAGCAGGCCTGAGACAGAAGCCATGGGAGCTACCACCAAAAGTGCTTTAAGGGTAGAGCTACTTAAGGCTTTTGGAGCTCACAACTCATTACAGATTGCTTCAGATGTTCCATATGGAACTCTGGGACTTGATGTTTGCCCTGCTGGATTTTGGACTTGCTTTGGTCCCAGTGTTTGGTATCCTGCTGTTTGTACCTTTTGGAATAGTAATGTTTACCTTGTGCCATTGGAAGTGTTTAACTTTTCATTGGTACAGGGGCTCCCAGCTAGTTTGTTTTGGATCTTGGAATTTTCAGCAATGCTGAAACTGTTGAGACTTTGGCAACTCTTAGAGATGGACTAAAATGTCTTTTGCATAAAGGCATGTGCATGGGTCTTTGGGGAATGTTATGGTTTGTGTCTAGTTGTCCCCTCAGAGCCTCATACAGTCATGGGGTGACTTCTGGTGTTTGTGATTACTGTGGGTGTGGATGCTGCACCTGCCCTGGGGCAGGTAATTTGCATTACAATGTAAGGAGGGGAGAGAGGCTAGCTAGCCACTCCCTTAGCTCTACCCTTTGCCACCACCATGGATGGCTGCTCTGTGCCATGTGACACTCTGCCTTGGAGTTGGCTGTATAAGGACTGAAACCTCCAGTTACTGTGAGCAAAATACACTTTTCGTTCCTTAAGTTTGACTGTCAGGTATTTGTCCCTGCAATGAGAGAAGAGTAACAGACACTCAGATTAGAGGATCTCCATCTCCCTCGGATTCTTTCCATGTCCTCAAGAGTCAATAAAGGCTCCCCTCACATACCTTTTTCCTTTACTTCTGCTTCTCTGCTGCATGCCAAAAAACCTAACAGAATCCAGTCATCTATTTCTACCACCTTTGTTATTGTGGTAGAAAATAGGCCCTTCTATTTTTGCATTATTCACTGTGCATTCCCTTCTCCAAGTCTACAAGAATGTGGTCTGAAGTGTGGACACTATTTGGTTTCCCATGGGCTAGGAGCTGCAGGACTCTGTTTCCATATATTTGGATAGCTTGTTATACTTAATTCAGACTGAGGAGGCACTGTAAGAGTGTTATAGTCTCTGGGTCTACTGTCACATCAGAGGATAAAAATGGCCTTCCATATAACATCACAAAGGGGAACAAATTTAGTTCAGTTTTGGTGTGCTATGAACCCTCATGTGTGCTATTGATAGCAATTGGAACCAGGCCTCAGACATTGCTTGGCAAAATTTTTTCCAAAGCTCACTTTAGGGTTGTTGGCTCTTTCTACCTTTCAAGAAGTTTGAAGGCTGTAAAGGAGAATGGAGATGGCATTTAATTCTCAAAGTCAGTCCGCCCCCAGCATTATTCAGAGGTATAAAAAATAAAAATACCTACTGCTGGGTGTCTAATGAGGGCCTTTATTCTACACAACCTCTGGAGAGTATCTCTCACTGCTGATCAACACTATAACCAACCTCTTTCAGCCTGAAGCCAGAGCAGTTATTGCCCTTGATTCCTTCATGGCAGTTCAGGTTACTTCTTGGAGGGGGTCATTGTTGTAGGCAGCTGAGTTAGATAAAAATATTATAGGCAGTCAGACGGGGATAGGCCCTTGAAGAGACAATATGGAAGATTAGATGACCTTGCAACTTTGGGAGAGACATACACTCCTGCTATGGGTCAGACCTCAAGACAAGAGTAAACAAATGCAGCCACATACTTCCCTAGAGATGGGCATTAGGAATGATATCCTAAATTAGGTATCAACACCTTGAAAGATCCTAGAAGAGTCATTAACTCAACTTCTGGAAGAACCCCTGTTCTGTACTCACGTCCACTTTCTATATAACTCACTTCCCCCATTTGGTCCTGATTTAATTAACTTTCCCTAAGCAATTGTGCTTGTAATTTTATGTGTTGACCATAGTTTAGTCCTGTTCCATGTATGAGTTCCCATTTTTTCACCTTAGACTCATGTCATTTCATGGTTTTGTTCTATAAAAAATCCCTGGAAAAGAGTGGTCAACACACTCAGGTCCCCTTCTGTCCATCTCTCAGACAGAAGCTTTCTTTTCCCCAATAAATATTCTGCTCTTAACCTCCATTGCTAAAAAGATCCACTGTCAATCTGGGGAGACTGGCATGGTCTAAAACTGGGGACTTCTAGTCTCTGTCCCAAAGCTGACTTTTCCAGCTTCATGGGTAGGAAGAATAAAGGAGCTAGAGCTCCTACTTCTCTGTAACAGGGTGGACATCCAGCAGTGTGAATGAGGGAAAATCCTCATCCCCCATGGGAGCATACATTTTCTTAGCTATAATGGTCACACCTAAAAGTCTTTGTCTTTCTCCCCAATTAAGAGTTTCACCAAAGAGAACCAAGTTAACCTACATAGAAGTTACACTTTCCAAAGCTCTTATGTATTCTTCTGTGAGACTTCCTTCTCTTGTTTGCATTTTCTCAATTACAAGTAAGTTAGTGGGACCTGTCTTGCTTTCTCCCCCTGCAGTTGTTTCTGAGGGGCACTAAGCTAGCAGGATGAGCTGTGCAGCTCTTCCCAAAGTAAAGAGGTGCCAGGCCCTTCTCCCCCTCCTAGGGATGCACCCCTTGTCCTGCTTAGCCCTGGTACTGTATGAATCTTGGTTTTCCAGCAGTCAAAAGAGGGGGCCAAGGGAACATTGAAAGACCCACTTACGATTGTCCCAAAGGGTGAAGAAATGTCAGACATAATGCACTTCGTTTCACTTTCCTACTCCCTTACAGAAGACCCAACTTCTGAAGAATGATGTTAACATTTAGAGAGCCCTCCAAAATCTCCCAAAGTGTATTGTTTCCAAGCTTCAGTATAAGAGCTTTTTCTTTAAGGGACTGAGTATCTTCCCAAGATTTGACGAGACACTGCAGAGGAGGTTGCAGAGGAGACTGCAGCAGAGTGGCTGAGGACCTCACTCCCACATGAGAGAGGAAGAACAGGGAAACAAAGGAGAGATTGCATTTCTCCCTTTCCACCAACAGCATCTCCCTGAGCACCTCACGCTGCTCCTTGGAGCGCGTGTACCACTGTGACAGTGTCTCCTGCTGGCATCCAAACCACCTGCGCAGCTCCCAAGCCATGCCCACTTGTTCTGTCTGCCCTCACCTCCTAAAAACCCCTGCTGAGGCTATCAGTCTAACTCAGCTGGCAATGTGAGACAGATGCAAAAGAAAATCAGAAAACACTCTGCCATTGAGGAACTCTAGGATGACCACTGTTTGCTGAAGAAAAAAAAAAAAAAGCATTGTCTGCAAAGCTCATGTGTTCTGTTGTTATCCATCAGGGAGGTAGATGGGGTTGTGGTAGAATGCAAAGGAAAAAAACTTTATAGCCATACCAGGCACAGAGGCTTCTAATTAGCCATGCACAGATAGCTTTGATGTATGCCAGGCTGGCACCTTTACTGACCGGAAGGTAAAATTTTTCTGAGTCCCTTGGACTCAGCCAAGAAGCTATCTCATGTCTTATCCCTGAATCTCACAGGCTTCTGCTTGAGCTCCCATCCCAGCTGTGAACATGGAGGCTATTCCTACTTTCATGTTGTCCCTTTGCTAATAATGAGACCATGGATGCCTCCACTACATTCAATAGCAGCGTCTTTGCCAATTAAGGGACATTTGTTCCAATATAGCTAGCTCTACATATCTCAGTAAGTAAGGTTGAAGGGCAAGGTCAGGGATGGTCACAGGAAGGGTTGGTTTGTTTGTTTTTTAAGACAATGCGGTATCCCACACCTGCCCTTCCAGCTACTGGACCTCCCATCCAGCAGGCACTCCATGCCGATGCTGGACATTGTATCCTGGACCTAGCAATCAAAGGCAGTTCCAAGGTGGCCTCTGCCCACTTTCCTGCTGCCCTAACTACCACCCCTTCCTGGAGCCAGCTCTGTGGATGCCTGCTCAACCCTAGCCCGTGGTGCCCTCAGGAGTCCTGATACCATGAGAATGCCCCAGAAGGAGAAAGCCACATCATGTGAGCTACCTTTTTTGTGCCCTGGGCATGTACCAGGCATTAATTTAATCTCCAGAGACCCCCTAAGGACTACACCATCACTGTTCACATTTAAAATTGAAAAATGTGGGATACAGAGAGGTCACCCAGGGTTTGTAGCCTGAGCTCCCACTTGCCCTCCTTTCCTGACTGCACTATGCTATCTGGAGCAGCACTGCAGCCTCTTCCAGGAGATCACCGAGGGGCAGGGGCAGGTGATGGATGGTAGGGCCCATGCCCCACTCAGCCAAGCCTATAGGAGACCCACAGAGCCAGTGCCAAGCCCTACCTTCATGTAATACAGCCTGCTGGTCCCAGCACCTAGAGAACCTCTGCAAAGTGTAGGTGCTGAAAGCTGTTCAGCCTCTATGAAGTATACATGTCACAGCAGGAAAAGGGTCAGGACTGGCCTTGTGACATTTCACAAATGGCCCCAGATGACCTCCCAGGAGGCCAGGGCCTTAGGTGGTGCCACTGAAGCTGTCTAGCAAACTGCAGCTTCCTCCTGGGGATCCAGAACCTAAGCACACTGCCCTCCCAGGGTTTCTGGCCCATGTGACAGCCGTTATCTCCCTGTGTGCCTCTGTTATTCTC
>PVKA01042749.1:0-17197 GCA_004027165.1 Ctenomys sociabilis | reverse complement strand
CCTGTCTCAAAAAGACAAAAAAAAAGAAAAAAAAAATGAATCTGACTCATAGTAATCTGCCTGTTTACAGCCTCCCAAGAGCTGGGATGATAGGCACACACCACCACATGCCCAGTCTCAGTTGTCTCAGAGCATCCTGGAAGCGGGGCTGTGGGGGATCCAACCAGGGCCCCTGTGCTTGCTTGTGGTCCCTTTAATCTGCTGAGCTATTTCGCTGGCCCTCTATCTTGTATTTTGAAAGAAGCACCCCATCTAGCATCTCAGTTTATGTCTCAAATTATTAGATGCATACTAACCAAAAACTGGGACCTTGCTTTTGGCTTTTTCCTTTATTTGAAACAGTGTCTGGCTACATTGCCAAGACTAGACTCAAACTCCTGGGCTCAAGGAACCCTCCTGCCTCGGGTTTCTAGTAGCAGCTGCTACAGGTGTGTGCCTTCTTGCTCAGCTAGAGCCTGCTTTATGACATGAGGCAATGTTTGGGCATTGCATCTGATAAGCTGCCCAGAGTGGGGTGGTGAATGGTAGGAAAGTACCTTTTTATTTTAATTTTAGCATAGTTGCTTCTAGCATAACACTGTTCAACAAACAGCCCCGGAAGGTTTGGGGAAATAAAAACTACAGCCTGAGCTGGGCATGGTGGTGCCGGCCTGTAATCCCAGCACTCGGGAGGCTGAGGCAGGAGGATTGATGTGAGTTTGAGACCAGCCTAAGCTACAAAGTGAGCTTAAGGCCAGCCTGAGCTGCGTAGTGAGACCCTGTCTCAAAAATAAAAATAAAAAACCTACAGCCTTCCTTTCCCTCATTCTGGCCTTCCAGAAGTGTGCAGAGAAACGTCATCAGGAAAGTGTACACCCTCCAGCCCTGGGGATGGATTCCATCTCACAGGGCCTATGTGAAGGGCTTCTGGGTTTCCACCTGGGAGGGAAATTTGAGGACAGAGGCTCCCTGGCCCTCCCTCCCCGCCCCCCCCCCCACGCGCGCCTCCACCTGAGGTGGGAGCACCTTGGGTCGGTGCTGAGAGACGCCAGCAGTTGAAACACCCCTCACTCCGTACCCCACCACCACCACCACATAAACAGCCCTGGCAGAAGGCGGGCTTTGCTCTGGCATTGCTCATCTTACAAAGCAACCGGGCAGTTTCCATAGCCCTTCCGGAGTTGACAACCTTGCCGCCCACCAGCTTTCCCCAGTTTGTACCTACATTTGCAGACTGCTCCAAGGTGAACAGTGAACAACTGAAGTGATGCCTGGAGATGATAATCTCAGGGTATCTGAGTAAAGCGAACCTCAGAGAAGTTTGCAAACCGAGCCTGAGGTCAGGTAATCAGATTAAACTGTTCCCCAAAGCATCAGGCCTCCCAGCCAGGTCAGGGCCGGAGCTCCTGCACCTCCCTGGAAAGAGGGGTTCTTCAACCTCCAAGTAACGCCCTCTCCCCGTAGGGGGCGGGGAAAGGTTCAGGCTCCGCCCCGGGGCGGGGCGCGGCGGGCTCCCTAGGGGTCCCCGCCAGCCTGCGGCTCTGGGCGGCAGGGCGCGATGGAGGCGCCGGCCGAGCTGCTGGCCGCACTCCCTGCGCTGATCACGGTGCTGGCGCTGCTGCTTACCTGGTTGGTGCTGCGGCGCGGGGAGGCCCCAAAGCCAGCGCCCCCAGTCGAGGCCACCCGGACCTCAATGCCGCCCAGCCCCTGCGCCCCGGAGCCCGCTGGACCCAGAGAGACCGAGGGCCCGGAGGGGACCCGGGAGCACGCTGCGGCGCCGGCAGAGGCGGAGGAGCTGACGGCAGAGGTCAGGCAGGTACGCACCGGACCCTCCCCTCCCCAGGGGCCCGCATCCCTGATGTCCTGCCGGACTTGTCCCCCGTGAGCCTCCGGGCCCAGCCGCCTCGGAGAGGGACGCAAGGGTCAGGGCGTGCAGTCTCAGCCCGCAGACTCGCCACCCTCCCCGAGAAAGTACAACCGAGTGACGAGCGCCTGGAGTTTACTGGTTTCCTTCCTCCGATTCTCCGCCCCTGGGCGCCGGGCGCCGGGAGCCGCCCTGGCTGGGTCGGGTCGGGTCGGGTGGGGCTGCTCGCCGCTCCCAGGCCATCGAGAACCTGGGATTTTGCTCCAGTCCCTGCTGTCCTCCCCTGCGTCCACCAGTTTCCAAATCCACATGCACGTGGCTTCTTTCAAGACCCGCAGTAGTTGTCTGGATGTTGCAAATAGAGTACTGGGGGGGGGGGGGGCGAAAGCTGCCTCTCTTTTAGGCCAACTTGAAATCCATATTCCAGAGTCGATGTGGCATTTGTGAGGCCCACAGGGCCGGACATGGCCATTGCAGCCGTTTTTATTGTCCTTTTTGTAAGGTTCCGATCTGACCGGATTCTCCCAAAACCCAACCTGCTTACCAGACTAGTTACTACTACTATAAGGGGAAACAGCTCAACAATGAAGAGGTCTTCCATACCACTGGATGTTCTGAAGGAGACAAGATAGAGCAAGGAGTTTTTCAGGTCTTGGGGACATCTAGAGATGTCCCGAAAATTTGGACCAACCTGAAAGGACCCTGCCCACTGAGGTGCAAGACAACCAGAGAACTTTGACCACAGATGTTTATTGAAATCTTCCTACCTAAAGTCCCCTGCCTTCTTTCCATTCCTGTAGAAGGGGCCCACTTCTCTTTGTTCCTGCCCTTATTGCTCTCTGTCTGCCAGCATCCAGGTATTAAACCACATGCCTGGTTGCTATCACCAAAGCTTGTCTAGTGGTCTCTTACCCTGCTGGGTAGGCTTTTCAGGCTGCAGGTGGGCCTTAGTGTGCCCCCCAGACCCCCTCAGGGTTGCCACTCAGAGCTTCAGAGACCCCCAGGTTGGCCTTCTCCACCTCTGCTCCTGGGCCACTTCAGTCTTGGCCACCAGCTAGGCCCTGGTGCTACAGGACATCCCTTGTCCACTCCCAGCCAACCCCTCTGCTCCTTCCCACTCATCTGTTCAGATCGAAACCCCTTGGCCCCTTGGTCCAGGGACGCCAACCCCTAGGCTAGTGCAGGCACCACCTCCGGTCTCTGTTCAGACTGTGACACTTTGTTCTGTTTCTGAGAGCCTCTGTGTAGTGGGGAAGGCAGCAGGGACAGTGTCAGTGCCTGCAGATGCCCATTCTGACCTCTCTTGGACACAATGGTTAACACTGGAGAGAGGGAAGGGGAGGGGACTGGGCTCAGAGGCAGTTTTCTTTATGCCAGACCCCCTCTGAGCAGGCTCTCTGCTTGACAAGTAGGTGACTAATTGTGTCATTAGAGTAGCTCCTGCCCAGCCTAGGGAGGGCAGTTGTGTGTATCGTGGAGGACAGAGCCAGGGCCTGCTATCCTGGCAGGGGGAAGGGTCTGGGCATGTGCTGATGTGTTCTATTTGCTCCTGTGTTTGGGATCTGGCCTCACCTGTGAGCTGGGCCCAGGCAAGGGCATCTAGACTAATCCCAGGCTACTCCAGCAGTCCGTGTAAGCCTGGGCCCTTTAGCACCCAGCAGCAAGTTCTAGACAAGTCCAGGATGGCAATTAGTGGCCCACAGTCACATCTTGAGCTCTGGGTCATGGTACTTCTCTAAAAGGCTTTTGAGCCCATGAAATTTCTAATGTTCTAGGTTCTTTTTTTTGTTTGTCTTTTTGAGACAGGGTCTTACTATGCAGTTCAGGCTGGCCTTAAGCTCACTTTGTAGCTCAGGCTGGTCTCGAACTGGGATTACAGGCGAACTGGGATTACAGGCGTGCACCACCACACCTGGCTAATGTTCTAGATTCTATGGTGGTACTGAAATAGAGGTCCCTATCTGGATAGGTGCACATTCTCTTAAGAAAAGTGGGTGCTTTGAAGGACAGGTACAGTAAACCGAGTTCAGGTCCTGAAAGGGCTGTTCTCAGAGAACCTACTGAGCCAGAGAATTTAGACATTAGTTGCTCCCTAGGAGGCTCATGTCCTCCACATTTCGATCTTTGCACTGCTCTACATCCCTAGCTACCCTTTATTTATTTGGAAACACTTTTGATAAATTGCTATGGTCAGGATTGAATTTGTGATCCTCCTGCCTCAGCCTCTCAGCGCTCTGGAATTACAGGTGCCGTGCCACCACATCTGGCTCCCCACCCTTTCTTAGATGGCCTGGGAGTAAGGCCCTGGGTCAGGGAGTAGGGGGGACACAGATACCTTTGTGTCCTCCTTCTGTCCCAACCTAACTGCACTCACTCTTCACCCTCCCTCTTCATTGCCCTCCCTCTTCATTTTCCATTAACTGTTCCCATCTAATCCAGTCCTTGTCTTTCCCCAAGAGGCGGGCAGCTGCTGCTTCTGACTCACAAAGCTGATTATGGAGGAGGATCTGGAGCCCCAGGCAGCCCAGCTGCTGCTGCAGTGGATCACAGGCAGCAATCACACATCCAAGGCCCTGTGGGCTGGGAAGGGGCCATTTATAGGCCCAAGGCCCTGAGAGCAGCCTAAAAACTGGGTGTGAGATCTGCACAGCCCTGGCAGCTAGCAGCAGAGAAGGCCTCTGAGTCCTCCCGTTAGCCCTCAGTGTGGGGCAGCCCAGGCTGGGAGTCAGCAGAGGGCAGGATCGCACTCTTCCTCTGAGGGAATCGTGTGAGGCAGGCAGGGGGGGAGGCCCTGCAGCTCAGGCCAAGAGCTGCACTTTTCTGGTACTGATGTGAAAATGGGGGCTCTGGATTCCCTAATACATGGGAAAGTTCTGGTAAGGCATTATCTGTACACTAGGAGTCCCCAGCTGTGGTCAGTCTGCTGGCTGCTCAGCGTCTGTCTGTTGTCTGCCTCTTTGCCTCTGCCTGTCCAGCTCCTGCAGCTCAGCCCTATCACCACTGTGAAGTCACTCTGTCTTTACCCACTTTGTGTCCACTGGGGTGCCCTCTGGGAGCTGCAGAGACTCTAGTCCCCAGGATTATTGGGGAACAGGAGAACACCTTTTATTACCTGTCCTGACCTTTGTCCCAAAACACTGTCCCAAATTCTGCACTCACGACAGGTGGCAGAGGGACACATAAATATTTAGCAAGTACTCCTTTCACTTGGTGATCCTCTGCAGTCATCTCAGGCTGACACAAGGGGATCCCATGGGCTGGTTGCTTCCCATACCTCTGGAGGCTGGAGAATCCAGGGTCAAGGTGTCAGCAGATCCAGGTGTGTGCTGTCCTGGGCCACATATGCCACCTTGCTGTGTCCTCAATGACCACAGGGAAACTCTAGGTCCCTTTCACCTTCTCTAAGGATGTTACCTTCCCTGGTGGTCTGGTGGTTAGCTCTCTAAGGACGCTGATTCCATCCTAGGGCTCCACCTCATGGCCTCATCTAAACCGGCTCAGCTCCCAGAGCCCCTGGCTGCACTCACGTTGAGGGCTTCGGCATGGGCACTTGGGTGTTGTGGAGTCCACAATGGGTCTTGTGATTCACTGGGGGGAAAACTGGAAAAATTCCGTGTTCACTCACTAGAACATGGGATTAATTAGCAAGTTGGCATTAAATAAGGAAAAGAGGACATAAAATAAAAATGTGTCCATAGTAATTATAATAATGTACATCAGCAGAACAGGCAATTTGGGGATATAAATGGAGCTCTATGTCTGGTAGCTCAAAGGGATGTCTTGTTTTATTTTGGGAATTGCCTTTTGGTTTTGTTTAGATTTGATTTCTCCTCTCTTATATATTTAGTACAGGGTCTATAGCGTCTCACTGCACTGATCGGATTTGTAGTGATCCTCCTGTTTTCAGCCTCTCAAGTGCTGGGATTACAGGCGCACACACCACCACACCCAGTTTCAGTTGCCTTCTCTCAGACCAGAGATCAAACTCCTGCTGACATGCTCTGCCTAAGCAGCACTTTAGCCCACTGAGCTCTATGGGTGGCCTTTGATTTGATTTTTTGAGATAAGGTCTCTATGTAGCTCAGGCTGGCCTCAAACGTTCAGTGATCCTCCTGCTTCAGCCTCTTGAGTACTGGGATTACAGGCATGCATCACCATGCCCAGTCTTTGTGTGTGTGTGTGAAAATGTTTTAAGTTCATATGTTGACTTTTTTCTCCACATAAAAAAGAATCCTGGACCAGCCAAATAGCTAATTGGATTAAAGTGCCTGCAAGCAGGTGCAGGGGCTGGGGGTTTGATCCCCAGGTCTGCCTTGCTAGCTAGGGTGTGCTGAGACAGCAATTAAAACTGGGCGTGGTGATATGCACCTGGAAAGCTGTAAACAGGGGGATCAGTATGAGCCTGATCTAGGGTGGGGGGAAATGGCTCAGTGGAATTAGCCCTTCCCTGGCAAGCACAAGAGCCTGAGTTCAATCCCTGGTTCTGCAAAAAACAAACAAACAAACAAAAAACCTATGAGAGCCAGGCGTGGTGGTGCATGCCTGTAATCCCAGCACTCAGGAGGCTGAGGCAAGAGGATTGTTGTGAGTTAAGACCAGCCTGAGCTACAAAGTGAGCTTAACGCCAGCCTGAACTGCACAGTGAGACCCTGTCTCAAAAAAAAACCAAAACTATGAGTCCAATCTAGGATCTAGTAGTGAGACTCTGAGCATGCTGTAGACACTTCCCTAAAAAAAAAAAAAGAATCCTGAGACAGATGTGACAACACATGTCTGTAATCCCAGCATGTTTAAGGCAGGAGGGTTGATTGCAAGTTTAAACTCAGTCTTGGCAATTGAGTGACTTAGTAAAGCCCTGTCACAAATTTTTTTTTAAATAAAAGGATGAGGCATGGTATGTTGTCAGTGAGAAAGCCCTGGGTTGAATTCAATCTCCAGTATCCCAGTATCTCTGTCTCTCTGTGTGTCTGTCTGTCTGTCTGTTTCTCTCTCTCTCTCTCATACATACATACACACATACACAAAAGGAAAACCAAGGTGAGACGTAGGACTTGTAGATCAATTTCACTTTTTCAGCAAGAATCTTGGTTATGGGCTGGCAAGATAGCTCAGCAGACTAAGCACCTGCTTTGGCAAGTACAGGGACCAGTGTTTGATCCTCAGTCCTGCATCCCACACTGGCCCACCCTCCCCTCAGGGTTCCCTGAGCAGGCCTGATAGTATAGGCCTATAACCCCAGCATGCCCGGGGAGGCAGAAAGCAGGAGGATCACTATGAGTCTGAGCTGCATAGTGAGAACCTGTAATGAATACATAAAAGGAAAAGAAAAAAAAGGAATCTTGATTAAACAGAAAATGTAGCTGTCAGATTTTTTACTTAGCAAAAAGCAAAAGCAAAAAAAGTTTTTAGCTAGGCTCAATGGTACATACCTCTCATAGCACTGGGTCAAGAGAATTGTGAGTTTGAGGACAGCCTGGGCTACATAGTGAGTCTGGGATAGCCTGAACAGCCTAAACTGCATAGTGAGACCCTGCCTTTAAAAATAAGCTTAGTAAGAACTAGTAATTTTTAAATATTTATTCTTTTATTTTGTATTTTAGGACAGGGTCTATAGGGTATACAGGATCTCACTATGTAGATCAGACTTGTAGTGATCCTCCTTGTTCAGCCTCCCAAGAGCTGAGATTATAGGCGTGTGCCCCCATGCCCAGTCTCAATCACCATCTCAGCACACCCCCAGGGCAGTGCTGGCCCTGCAGGCCAGGGATCGGACCCTGGCCTCTGCATCTTATTTGGTTAGCCCTTAAATTTTTATTTATTTGTGTGTGTGTGTGTGTGTGTGTGTGGTACCGGGGATTGAACTCAGGACCTTGTGCTTGCCACACAAGCATTTATTCTACTGAGCTATCTCCCCAGGTACCCCCCCCCCCTTTTTTTGGTCTTTTTTTGAACAAGGTCTCAGTGAACAAGGTTCAGGCTAACCTTGAGCTCACTTTATAGCCCAGGCTGGTTTCTAACTCAAAACAATCCTCCTGCCTCAGCCTCCTAAGTGCTGGAATTATAGGCATATACCACACCACACCTGCTAATTTTTTTTAAAAAGGAGTAAGATTTTAAGAAACATATCTTGGGGGCAAAGCTGCCTAGCTTTGGAGCCTCAGACATAAAAGAATGTGTGTATTCCACGCCAGACAGTTTTTCTTTCATGGCCTGGCACACAGTGTAAGGGGGGAGATGGCTGGCCCTTGGGTAGACTTCAGAGAAATTCCAGATCCTTGGGGGCCAGAGCATTCCTAACTCAACCCTGGCCTGGCCACATTGGGTTTGCCACTGTGAGGATGGCTGTGTGGCCCAGGAAGTATGGACTGGGTACAGAGTCCTGGCTCAAGAGGTCATGGTGCCAAGCTGTGTGCCAGTCCTCAACCTGCTGGTGCTGTGCAGAAAGCTGGGCAAGGTCCTTCCCTCCCCTCTGCAGGGTGGTAGAAGTGTCAGGCCTGGGGCTACTCAGCAGCCATGTGAGGTGAAGGGAAATGCACTGCAGAATGCGCAGAATGTGTTTATCTAAAAGCTGCATGCAGTGTTGGATGTCTACAGACCCAGCTATGTGGGAGGCTTCGGTGGGGGCTCTCTTGAGTCCAGGAGTTTGGGGTCAGTGAGAAACACACACACACACACACACACACACACACACACACACACACAAATATGTGAATAGGTGGGTATGGTAGTACATGCCTGTAATCCCAGCACTGAAGAGCTGAGGAAGGAGGACCACTGAGACTGAGGCCAGCCTGGGCTATGGCGCAGCACCAAGAACAAGGGCAGACAAACATTCTGTGAATTCAATCCCTAGTTCCACCAAAAAAAAAAAAAAAAATCTGTGAAGTGTTTTAGAGGTCTCGTAACCCACAGTGGCTACTTTCCAGCCCTCCACTCCCTGCTGTGTGGCCTGGTGTATGTGTGTCTCTGTGTGTTGTATATCTTCTTTTTTTGTCTTTTTCAGACAGGGTCTCACTCTGCCATTCTGGCTGAGCTTGAGCTCACTCTGTAGCACAAGTTGGCCTCAAACTTGCAACAAAACAGTCCTCCTGCCTCAGCCTCCCAAGTGCCAGGATGGGCATGTGCCACCATGCCCATCTAATAATATTTCTATTTTTTTAATTGATTGATTGGTTTATTTATTTATTTATTTATTTATTTATTTATTTATTGGTGGAACCAGGGATGATTGATTGGTTGGATGCAGGGTCTTGATATACAGTTCAGACTTGTAGCGATCCCCCTGTCAGCCTCTGTAGTGCTGGGAGTACAGGCATGTACCACCCCACTTGGTTTCGGGGCCAGCAAGGGTGCGCCTGTAGTTCTGGAGCCAGCATGGCTTGTGTTTCCAAAGATTAAACTCGGGTCTCTGCGTTTGCCAGGCAGGCGCTCAGACTGCTGAGCTATCTCTGCAGCCCCATTTTATGATATTTTCAAGTACGAATTCCTCGCTCACAGCCAGGTGTGGCGGTGTGCACCCATGATCTTAGTATTCTGGGAGGCAGAGGCAGGAGGTCACAAGTCTCAGACAAGCCTGGGCAATGTGACTTAACAAGATTCTATATCAAAATTAAGGGGAAAATTTTTTTTAATGGCCCAGGAGGCCAGGCATGATGACACACCCTATAATCCCAGCACTCAGAGCTAAGACCAGCCTCAGCTAAATAGTGAGTTCAAGGCCAGAATGCACTACAGAGCGACACCCTGTCTCAGAAATGAACAAAAAGCAAGCCACGGGCAACACATTCACAGCTCTGAGCAGCTGGCACTGGCTGAGACAGTCCAGGTACCTTCTCAGCAGGGCACACTCTCTGACCTGACGTTCCCTTTATCCTGGGTGATGCGCCCGCTGCCCACCGCTTGCCAGAAACTGGGATAGAGCCGGACACATGCGGGCTGTTTGTTCCTGTGTAGATACCTTTGTGACACAGTTCAGCTTATAAATGAGGCATAGCAAGAGATTAACAATAAAATACAATTATAGTGATGTCCATTCATAAAGTTTGTTGAAAATGCATGTGTTATTTCTTTCTGAAATTATCCTTTTAAGATTTTTGCGCCATGGTTGATTGTGGGTAAGTAACTGAACCACAGAAGGCAAAACTGTGGCTTAGGAGGGAAGGCTGCTGAAATCGTCCTTGCCCTGAGCAGACTGGGGCTTGCAGAGGACTCAGCGTACATTCTCCCAGGACCAGAAGCCCCTGTGCTTGTGTCTCCCCGCCAGCCACTCTACCCTCAGTCACACCGCCTTCCTTTCCACTCTCCTGAAGTGGAAAAACTGTTTCTTTCTCTGGCTGAGGCCCCCACCAGCCTTTAAAGACTGCCCGCCGCAGCTGGCTGTGGTAGTGCACTTATGTAAATTCTGCATGGTGGCAGGCTGAAGCAAGAGGATTGCCAGTTCTGTTCCAGGCCAGCCTGAGCTAGAGTGAGTTGTGGGCCAGCCTGGAACATAGTGAGACCCTGCCTCAGAAAACAAAGCAAAACAACAACACAGTCTGCCTAACCGGTCTTGGCAGTGCTGGTGACGCAGACAAGGCCCCGAGCGAGTGTGCCAAGCAAGAGCTCTACCACTTCCACAGGACTCACTCCCAGCCCTTGCCTCTTGTTGTATCCAAAGTCAGTCCTGGTCAGGATCGCTCAGCAAGGTCTTCCTCAACCATGACCTGATTCTCCAGCCCTTTCAGACTGGGCCGTGTGGATCCCTTAGTTTTCTTCCCTTTCCTAGACCATCTGGGTCCCAAAATGTAGATTCACATTCAACGGAGCAAGAGAGGGCAGATGACAGCCCAAGGCTGCTGTTGTGTCTTATCCTGTTTTTATAGGGCTTTTGATGTCCTCTGAATCCTCTTGTAGGAGCATTGCCAAAACTGCTACTCTGATGGGATTGCATGTGGCGTGCTCACCATCGGAGCAGAGCACTTGCTTAAAGCTGGTGACCGTGCACCTTTGGCCTTAGCAGCTCCCCCGGGGCAGGGCGCGGCGGTACTGGCCAGGAGGGCAGTGACTCAGTCTCTCTCCCAGTGCTTGTGTCAGTGTTTTGCCTGTGTCCTCTGCCCACTGGAAAAGTTTGTGCCCAGGAAGTGGCTGGCATGGCTGAGCATGTGTGCCCAGTTCCCCGAGCCCCATCTCTGCCCCGCCTTTCCCCTAAGATGTCTGCTTGGGATCCATGCTGACACACGGCCTCCCTTCCACTCCCCTCCCACTTGGGTCCCCTTTGTGTTCTGCCCCCACATGGCTCCTCTATGGTTCAGCCCAAAAGCACAGACAGCAAAACAAGAACAACAAAGTCCAGCTTGGTGGTATTATAGGCAGCTAAATTAGAGAAATATTATAGGCTGTCAGACAGGGCCAGGCCCTCAAGGAGACAATATGGAAGACAAGGTGACTTTGCAACTTTGTTTTTTGTGTTGGTTTGTATTTTAGGGAAGGGTTTACAGGGTGTTCAGGGTCTTACTACTAGATTGAACTCCTAGTGATTCTCCTGTTTACAGCCTCCCAAGAGCTGGGACTACTGACATGTTCCACGACACCCAGTCTCAATTGATAGCTCAGCCTGGCGCAGCAGGCCCAGGATCGAAGCCCTGCACCCTCGTCTGCTTGCAGGCACTTCAATCTGCTGAGCTCTTTGGCCAGCCCTTGCAGACACGCCCACTTTGGCCCACACCTGAAGACAAAAGTAGACAAATGCAGCCACGTACTTCCCTAGGGATGGGCATCAGGGACTGATATTCTAAATAGGTATTACTCACCTTGAAAGAGTCACTAACCCAACTCCCAACAAGAAGAGACCCTGTCCTGTATTCATGCCCACTTTCTACATGACTCACTTCCTTCTTTGGTCCTTGATTTAATCAATTTTACCTGAGCAATTGTGCTTGTAATTGCATTGGTTAATTATAGATTTGTCCCATCTTATGCTCACCTTAAGCAAGTTCCCATGTTCTCCACCTTAGACCTGCCTCACTGCATCTTTTACTCTATAAGTCCCTGGAAGAGACAGCTTCCCAGGGACAACCTGCTCAAGTCCCCCTTCTGTCTCTCTCTTAGACAGAAGCTTTCTTTTCCCCAATAAATATATTCTACTCTTAACCTCCATTTGTTCCTAAAATTCATTCTTTGGTTTTAGAGAACATGAACTTGTCCCAGGTATCTTTCAGGTTGGGAGTTTCATTCCCCCATATCATTGGCACACAGGAAGGCAGGAAGATAGCATCAAGTTGAGACAAGCCTGGGCTAGGTAGGGAGTTCAAGGCCAGCCTGAGCTGCATACCAAGACTCAAAAAGCAAAAGCCCAGGTATGTGCTGTTCTTCCCTTTTCCCCTCTTGCCTGCTGCCATTCTGTCTCTGGTCTTGTCTCCTCTGTCTCCAGGGTCCCCTGCGTGAGACCCCCCCTGTCATCTTACTATGGCTCCTCTAGGCCAACTGGTGTCCTTTTCCGGGACTCCCTGTCGCAGTCCACCCCACCCCGTTAAGCCACCAACATCTGGCGCTGTTCCTAACCCAGAATTCAGTTGCCCCTCTGCACCACCCTGGCCTCACCCCAGCCCCTGACCTTGATCCTGCCTGCTGCTGAGCCCCACTGACAGACTGTCTGTGGCTCTATTCCCGCTGGAGTCCCCCATCCCACCCCCGGTGTGCCCCCAGGTCCGGCCACAGCAGCAGAAGCAGCCTCCCCTCTGCATTGGCTCCACCTGCTTGGCTGCCTCTAGAGGGAGCGAGCAAGGGCACGGTCATGGGTCCTCCATAAGGAATGCCCATGAACCTTCACCCGCAGCTGGCACCCATTGTGTTCTTGTGGGAATCAGTGAACTGCTGAAAGCACAAAGACAAGAACTGCTGCTTCCTTCAGCTGGGAGCCCTCTGCTCCAGTCAGGCCCCCTCAGGCTCACGCCCATCCTGGGGCAGAGCCAACAGACTGGCCTCTTGGCCCTACCCTTCCACCACTTCTCTCCCTGCCCAGGGGAGGATAAAATCTGAGCTAAAGCCCTCCAAATCAAACCTTGTGAACTTTGGGGGTCCCCCTCCCCAGACAAGAGAAGGGGAGGGGCCCACAGATGAGTAGCACAGGACAGACCCCAGGTGTGCTGCTGGGATCACAGAGGGCACAAGTCCCAGTGTGCTGGCCCAGCCCAGTGGTGCCCCCTGTGATGGGAGATGACAGTGCTTCTCTACATGCCTGGAAGGGATGGACTCCCCCAAACTGAGCACCAGGGATTAGCTGGATGTGGTGGTGCAGGTCTGTAATCCCAGAGTATAATTTTATTTTTCAGAGTATAATTTTGGTTTTATTTATTAAAAGTATGGTTAGCAAATTTACAAATGAAAGATACATAAAACAGGGAAGATAGACTATGTGTCTCAGTTACTCTTCTCTCATTGCTGGGACAAATACCTAACGTTCAAAATAAAGGAAGGATAGGTTAATTTAGCTCACAGTTCCTGGAAGTTTCAGTCCACAGCTGGCTGGCCCCAAGGCAAAGTGGCACATGGCAGAGAGCAACATTTTATGGAGGAGGCAAAGAGCAAGACAGCAAAGGGAGGGGTAGCTGCAGCTCAAGCAGCTGGCTTCTCTTCCCTCCTTACATTGTTATGCAAATTACCTGTCCCTGGGCAGGTGCGGCATACACAACCATAATCCCAGTGGATTGTGAGTTGATCACAAACTCTAGAAGTCTGCTCCGTGACTGCATGAGGCTTTGGGGAGATACCTAGACACAAACTATAACACTATATAATAATATAGGCAATAGATATAATGCACGAAAGATAGATCTGTATTCAAAATAATAGTATTGGACTATGTCATGGATATAAAGTTCATCATTAGTTATACCTATCTTTTTTTTAAAAGCTGAATTATAGTACAGTTTCAATAATGAATACTTTTTACATTGTTATCTTCCTGGCAGTTATCCATAGTACAAGAAGCAGACAGGATATCCTGTCCAAACACTATTAGTGCAAATCTTTCTTCTCATGGAATTACATGAAACTACTGCATATTTATCCTAACTATACTTGTAATCCCAGCATTCTGAGAGGCTGAAGCAGGAGGTTCCCAAGTTCAAGCCCGGCCTGAGCAATTTAGCAATAAAAAGGGCTGGGGATGTAGCTCAGTGCAGAGCGCTGCATTCAGTCCTCAGTGCTGAAAAGAGATAAATGGGGCCGGCCAGATAGCGCAGCAGATTAAAGCGCCTGCTTAGGCAGACACAGGGATCGAGGTCTGATCCCCAGCGTGTGGTGCTGGCCCTGCTCCTGGATGCCCTCAGACTGCGCTCAGAGGGCAATCAAGACTGGACTCTGGGCGTGGTGGTGCACGCCTGTAGCCCCAGCACTTGGCAGGCTGAAAACAGGAGAATCACTACAAGTCAGATCTGTGTTGTGAGACCCTGTAGACCCTGTACTAAATTCATAATTAAAATTTTAAAAAGGGAAAACAGGAAGGAACAAAGATAGAAAAAGAGAAAAGTGCAGTTGGGATTGAATGTGGTGGGCAGCTGGCGACGTATGGGGTTTGAGCAGGACCTGCAGCGTGAAGCTATCACTTTACGTTGTCTCCAGAGCAAGTGCCTTGGAGGAGAGGCCGTGAGGCCAGAGGAAGGAGCAGCGCAAACGTGTAGAAAGCAGAGTAGGGGAGGATCCCAGAGAGCATTAAGGGAAGGACCAGGGGAGAAAGCAGAATAGAAAAGAGCACCCAGGCTAGAACCAGTCCTCTGAAGGCATCATGGTGCCACAGCTGCTGCGAGGAACTGGCCAGAGGAGCGGGTGTGACTTAGGCAGCAGTCAGGGCCGTCTCACCCATTGCAGACGGACTGGAGGGCTGAGTCTGCGTCCTCCACCTGCAGCAGGAGAGGGGGCCACGTTCTGTTTGGGCATCTGGGGGGAAAACAGCAAGATTCCTGCATGGCTTCTCTCACACACGCATTCTGGAGCTGCCGACCTCTTGGCCTCACTGCCCACCTGTGCTTGAGCTCCCTGAGCAGCAGATCCTAACAGAACCCTTCTGGAGGGTGTGTTCTCAGGGCCAGCCACAACCGTGCAGCTTCGGGAACTAGGATCAGGCCCCCTCTAGCCAGCTGTGGGGGGCTTCTGTCATCTGTCCTCATCCTGTATCAGCCAGCTGGCTTGTTCTAGTCACAGTGAGAGGTGGTTCTGGGGGTGGCTGCCTGCGGGCCCTGGCTGATGCTGTGCAGGGCTCCGGGGTGGCAGCCAGAGGGACACTCACAGTTGCCTCTTCCTTGGCCTGTCTACTTCTGCACTTAGTGCCATGCAGGAACCAGCAAGGAGCTATAAATGGCCATGTGGCACCGGCAGTGGGAGACCAGCTAACAGTGACTTGGACCCCAACCCCTCTGGCTTCCCTCTACCCCCAGGCCTGGGGCTGTGGAGACTTTTGGGGAGCCCTCCTCCTTTGCTATGCCTCTCCCCCTTGCATTGGAGGAAAAACTGACTTAGAAAAGTATTCTGGAACATCTGAAGGTAAAATTTGGCCTCTGTTCAGTAGTAAGATGCTGAGGCTTTGGTTCGTGGAGTGACTGGCTTGGGTCTCAGCTGGCCTGGGGTGAGGGCAGGCTGTCTGCGTCAGAGGGGATCACCAATCTACAATTGTGTGTGTACAGGTACAAATTCCCTATGATAAATGTGATCATTATATTTATCTATGATGTACCGATTTTTTAAAAAGCTACCACTATTCTTTCTTCTGAATATGCTGCCCAGGCTGGCCTTAAACTACAGGGCTCAAGGGATCCTCCTGCCTCAGCCTTCTGAGCAGCTAAGACTGCAGGTGTGTACCACTGTGCCTGACCCTATCCTTGGCTTCCAGTCGATACCCGATGCCCAAGGACGATGCTGAGGCCTAGGCTGAAATGTGTCCCACAGCGGTACACACCCTTGAGCCCTGTACATTATATAGCGTGCTTCCCCTCCCCCATTTCCTTCCCCTCTCTTCAACTCCTTTTCCCCTCCTTATTTACAAAAGCATTTTTTTACTTTTTTTTTTCTCCCCCTTTCTCTCCTTTCCATGGTGACTTTTTGAGAAATTTGTAAACTGCACCCTGAATAGCTGCTCACTCCCGCTTCCCCTAAAATCCTAAAATGAAACTGGCTCTTCTGGGATTGTGCTGTCCCCAGGGTGGCCCTGTCACTCATGGTTGGCCTCAAGGGCCCTGAGACAGCCCTCACTGTAGCCACCACCGGCCAGGTACCCCTTTTTCCTACTCCTGCCTCAGCCTCCCAGAGTGCTGGGATTACCAAGTACCCCTAGCCTCTGGGCTCAGGCTGGCCTTGAAGCCTCCTCTCATTTTCTAAGGATCTGTGGGTCTCAGTGTTAACAGTTCTACCCAGAGAGAAAAGGCAAAGGGCAGCAGGAATGTGGAAAAGATATTTGCTTAGGTAGCAACTCATAGGCGACCCCTCAAGCCACAATATGGATGTTTATTTATATACCTTTGCAAAGTTAGTAACTCTGTGACACAAGGTTGCCTAGTGGCTAATGGGCATAAACCAGCCAGGCTTATCTCAGGACTGAGGTAACTTGTTTTGCGTTAGGCACTGAGGCCTGGTCCCATTCTCACACATTTGACCATGTCTTTTAGCTTCTGTGGCTCCCAACATCATTTCCTCCCCACTTGTTTTCTGTCTTGTGAAAGCAACAAAGGTGTTATGAAAACCTTTAATATCCTAGATATATAGGGGAAAGAAAATCTCAACATGCCAGATGTCCAAAATGCCAAGTTTGAGTTCTCTAAAATTTGAGGACTGAATTCTAGGAACAATGCAGGCAAGGAGTGGGAAGAATTTATAAAGAGAAAGAAAAACATCTGTCTGAGAGGGACTGAACTCCAGAGTGGGCTACTTCTTCCTGCCTCTTATCTTACCCGCTCTAAACATCCCACAAAGGGCTTCAAATGCAGCTCTCACCCTGCCTTAAAAGCTTCCCAGGCTCCTCACCTCCTGAAGAGTGAAACCCAAACCCTTTTGTGTTCTGCCCAGAGACTGTGGGACCAGCTCTGTTTTCATCTTCTTCTTTTTTCCTTAAGTTTTAGTTTTTTTGTGACTGGGTCTCTGGCCTTGAACTGGTATTATGGCATCCTTTTTTTTTTTTTTTTTTAAATGTATTTAGTACAGGATCTTGCTACACAGATTGGACTCGTAGTGATCCTCCTGTTTTCAGCCTCCCAAGCGCTGGGATTTTTTTTTTTTTTTTTTTTTTTTTTTTTTTTTTTTTTTTTTTTTTTTTTTTTTTTTTTTTTTTTTTTTTTTTTTTTTTTTTTTTTTTTTTTTTTTTTTTTTTTTTTTTTTTTTTTTTTTTTT
>PVKA01042747.1:0-17204 GCA_004027165.1 Ctenomys sociabilis | reverse complement strand
TTGTTTTTTTTTTATTTTTTTTATTTTTTTTATTTTTTTGTCTTTTTGAGACAGGGTCTTACTGCAGTTCAGGCTGGCCTAAGCTCACTTTGTAGCTCAGGCTGGTCTCGAACTCACCAACAATCCTCCTGCCTCTGCCTCCCGAGTGCTGGGATTACAGGCATGCGCCACCACGCCCAGCTTTAAACAAACTGTTGATGCCTTTTTTTTTTTTTGGCAGAACTCAGGCCCTTGCATTTGCCAGGGAAACACTTATTCCACTGAGCCATCTCCCGGCCCCTTTTTTTTCCTTTAGTCTGTGACTAGGCTACAGTTGCATAGCTAATTTTATTAGTAGCATTTGTAAAACACCTCAGTGTTATTTTCTTTTTTTCAAGAAATTGAGTTATCTCTCTGTCTCTTTTTAAAACACAGGCATTGTTGGTACTGCATCAGCTAGACAGCATTGATTTATGGAATCCTGATGCTCCTGTAGAAACATTTTGGGAGGTTAGGTATGTTTTAAAATTTAGTTTTGTATTTTTGTCTTTAAATAATAACTACAGCATTTAGTTTATTATATAACTATTCACTTATACCTCCAGGTTTTCGTGATTTTTGTATTTTATTTGAATTGATATTAGCTTTCACTTATAAGAACAATGTCACAGTAATGTAGGAAATAAATTCTTAAAATGATAATGAGTTTTAGCCTACAACGATCAGCACTTGTTTGGTATAACTTGTTGTTTGTTTTTTAGCACTGTGATCTTTCATAAATCCTCCGTAATAACAATGCTTGGTAAATATATGTACTGAGAAGGCAAAATATACCTACAGAATTTCACTATCTCGTGGGTTAAATATGTAGCTCTTACTGAGCATAGAGGCACCAAAATGAGAAAGATGTAAATGTGGAAACCTCAAGTTTTGCCATTACCTTATTGTAAAATGGGTGTGCTGAATCACTTGGAAGCTGAGTTAAGTTCTAACCTTGAGCGTCATTCTCTGATAATAATATAATGTGAAATGTAGATGTAATTTAAATTTTGTAGTTGCCACATTGTAAATTAAATCAAAGCAGGTAAGGTTGATTTTTATAATACTTTTTGATTATTGTAATACATTTTAATTAACCAGTATATGTATATATCTAGAATACTATAATTTCAAAATATAATCAGTGTGAGTTGCTAATGGGATATTTTGTTAAAATTTTTTTTAATGTATTTGGTACAGGGTCTCACTACATAGCTCCAGCTTACAGTGATCCTTCTGTTTTCAGCCTCCCCAGTTCTGGGATTACAGGTGTGCCCCATGATGCCCCGTCTTGGTGGCAGGCTCAGTGCACCAGGGATCATGGTTGGTGTGGCCTGTGGTGCCAGGGATTGAACCCTGGTCCCTGCTAATGAGATATTTTATATTCTTGTGTTATATATTCACAAAGTCCTCCAAAGTTGGTGTGTGTTTTAAATGTACTTCTCAATTTAGATAAGGCATGTTTAAAGTGCTCAGTAGTCACATATGGCTGGCTAGTATCTGCTTAGTTGGATGGTAGCTTTAGATTGGCATCAGAAATTCATTCGGTAGAAGGCCAGATAGTAAATATGGTAGGTTTCTGAGTCATCCAGTCTTTGCATTCAGTCATTATTAGCTTCTGTTTTTGGAGCAAGAAAGCAACTGTGGACATCACATGAATAAATAGGACTATGAGCCGGGCGTGGTGGCGCAGGCCTGTAATCCCAGCACTCGGGATGCTGAGGCAGGAGGATTGTTGTGAGTTCAAGACCAGCCTGAGCTACAAAGTGAGCTTAAGGCTAGCCTGAACTGCATAGTGAGACCCTGTCTCAAAAAAAAAAAAAAAAAAAAAATAGGACTATGTTCCTCTAAAACTTTATAAAGCGAGTTGTGAGAGGGGGGTGATAAGGAACAGAAAGAGGAAGTAAGAAGAATTAAGATGTATTATGTAGATGTAGCAGTTTCCCACAGTGGATGTAATCATTCTTGGACTAATAACAACTTAAAAATAATTAAAAAAAAAAAATGATGGGCTGGCTTTGATCTAAAGGTCGGGCTTTGCAAACCCCTGTGCTGTATCACTAAGTTTATGTACAGTGTATTGTTCATGTGATTTATCATTTCTTTTTATGCTCATTTGCAAGGGATGGGATACTTGAATAAAACCCTGGGAATTTGGGAAGTAAGAGGCTTATATTTATTGCTTTTTGATTATAGCCTGTAGACTTTCTTTACTTATGCTGCATTAACAGATGGATAACCATTTCTCTGAAACACTGCAAGGGAAACCAAACTTTTCTAATTGATATCTGCTTCAAGAGAATGCCATTTTCCTGTACTGACTATATCTGTATTAGATGGTTTATTTATGATGCCAATAATAATAAATTTTTGTTACTGCAGTTCCCAGATGCTTTTTTACATCTGCAAGAAACTAACTAGTCATCAGATGCTTAGTAGCACAGAAATTCTCAAGTGGTTACGAGAAATTCTAATCTGCAGGAATAAATTTCTTCTTAAAAATAAGGTAAGCAAAAGGGTATCTTTAAAATTAAAAGAATATTCACAATCTTAATGGGACATATTTAAAAAGATTAGTTCCTTTTTTTTTTTTTTTTCATATTTTTGAGGACAGGTCAAAAGGGTGTTCAGGGTTTCACTACTAGATCGGACTCATAGTAGATCCACTTGTTTACAGCCTCCCAAGAGCTGGTATTACAGGCATGTGCCACCATGCCAGTCTCAATCGCCATCTCAGCATGCTCTGGAGGCAGGGCCAGCATGGCAGGCTCAGGGATCTAACCTCTAGTCCCTGCACCTGCTTGCAGATGCTTTAATCCACTGAGCTATTTGGCTGGCCCTAGCTAGATTAATTCTATTTTAGTTCTTTTCTCCTCACAGTCATTATCAGGAAAAAAAAAAAAATGTATATATATGGGGTGAGAAGTGAACATTTTTAAAATCTGAGCCCTTCAAGGCCAACCTGGGCTATATAGTTAGCTCAGGGGCAGCCTGAACTATATGGCAAGACCCTGTCTCAAATAAATAAAGAAACAATAACAAAAAATCTGAGCCTTTGGTCTTCAAACTCAATATTGAAAACTTTTAGTCAACTTAAATATGACTGTGTTTGGGGCAGCCCTAGGAGTAGTAGAAGCAGCTAAAATTGAAATAGCCTAAAGAGAATATTCTCTCTTTATTCTCAAGTCCTTAAATAAAATTTGGATCTCATATCTAGATCAGTCTAGGAAATTTGGCCTGTCAAGAGCTGAAGGAAGCAGTTCTAGGTTGCTCATTTATATTCTTTTTGAAGGAAACAGTTCTAGGTTTCTCATTTATATTCTTTTATCTAGATTTGATCTTTTGAAAAGATCAATTGTCTTCTTCCTTAGGTTGGAGTACCTTTTTAAAATCCCAAATGATTAAGACACTGAGGTTATGAAGAATAGTAAAGACCTTCGCATTTCTTTTAGCATATAGTATCTGTAGCTAATTAATTTTTAAAAATCTTCTATTGTGGCATAGTTTTAGGAGTACTTGATTTCATGAGTTTTAATGCAGTTCTGGAATCATACTTGTGAGAAGTCATAAGCACTGACATGGGTCTTGTTAAAGTTTTGGCTTCAAATATACTAAAGGAGAGGTGAGTTTCTTTATCTGTCTATTTTAATGTGTTACAGTAGTGGGATTTGAGATTATTCTAAAGATAAGGAGATTAGACTTCAAGTTATTTTTACCATTACTTATGGCAAAATATCTATAAAGTATAAGCATTACTAATGAACATAAAGTACTCTAGTGAACAAAGTCATTGGTTACATAGTTGATGTGTCACTTTATCTCATAAAGGTCAGCTTCCAAGTATCCCGACACAGCACAGGATAAAATCTTATGGAAGAAAATCTTTTTTATTTATATAGTAGTTAAGTGAGATTGTAGTAGATTCATATAATAGGTTTGTATTGTTACTAATTCCATTTGTGTCCATGTTAGGATTAACTTGTCTCGGCCTCTGCCTCTGCCTCTTCTTCTGCCTTGGCTTCTGCCTGCCCATCTGTGTCTGTCTGTCTGTGTGTCTGTGTGTCTGTCTCTCTTTCTCTTTCTGTTTTTGAGACAGGGTCTCGCCCTGCTGTTCAAGCTGACCTTGAACTCACTTTGTAGCCCAGACTGGACTTGAACTTATAGTAGTCGTCCTGTCTCAGCCTCCTGAGTGCTGGGATTATAGACATGTGCCACCATGCCTGTCTACTTACATTCCTTGAATTTAATATTTTTAATTATTTGAAGAAAAGACTGAAAGGATTTTCCAAGACGTTGACCAAATATTTGTCATTATTAATGAGTTTCTAACAAATGTTTCTCATAGTTAAGCATAAAGATTGAGAGGTTAGGCTTTCCAGGGATAGTCTTAAACAGGAAGATAGCTACCTCATAGCAAGCATTTATTCCCTTGGTTGTTAGGGCTGTGTGGAGCTTATTATTATTTTTCTTTTTCTAGCAGACAGATAGAAGTTCCTGTCACTTTCTCTTCCTTTATGGAGTAGGATGTGATGTTCCTGCTAGTGGGAATGCCACTCAGATGTCCATGGATCATGATGAGTTATTACGTGCCTGTGCACCTGGAGCATCTCTGCGAAAGGGAAAAGGAAATTCCTCCATGGTTAGCAGCTTCTTTTGTAATTTTCACACATCACCTGTGTTCTGGTTTTTTTTTTTTTCCTTCACCCACTAAATGAACTTAAGTAAATTTCTATTAGGTAATTTATTGTTGTTAAAAAAAAAAAAAAACTTTGATTCTAGGCAGGTACAATGGCAGCAGTTAGGAAGGCTGAGGTAAGAGGATTATAAATTCAAGTCCCACTGGGACAACTTCACTAATCGTGTCTCACAATAAAAAATAAGCAATGGTCAGGATGTAGCTCAGTGGTAGTGTGCTCTCTGACCTTAGTATTGTTTGTATTTTTTTGTATCACTGGTCTTTGTGGAACCTTGAGCAAATTCTTAACATTTTTGTGCCTTAGTTTCTCAGCTTTAAAGTAACGATTGCACCAGAGTTGTTAGGATTATAAGAGAACATTTCTTTCTTTTTTTTTTTTTTAAGAGAACATTTCTGTTTGACATCATAATCGAAAGTTATAATTATTGTAATTCTCCACCCTATAAGACTACTCATATCTAGACATTTAAAATTAAGCAGTATATTAATTGCTGTCTGCTTTACTTGCTGAATTTACATTTCTTTTGTAAATGAGTGTTTCCCTTTCATGTTTAGGAAATAATATAATTCAAAATCATATGCATCATCTGTTGTAATATTGTCTTCTTTGTGCTTAATTCAATCAGTCCTGCAGTGTGCCTATTTTATTTCTTCCCTGTAGGAAGTAGAATTTCCTGTTAAGTTTTTTCCTTAGTCATTTATAATTAATTGGGAAGTACATTACATTTTTCCTGAAGTAGCTTTATGTTGTGATACTTCAGTTGTGCCTATGCTAGGCTTAATTTACATTTGATTTGAAATTCTACAAAATAGTAATATTATGTTGGTTCAAATAATCTTACTCAGAACATGATCTATGAAAAAATTCAGAGCTGGGGATTTATCTCAGTGTTTGAAAAAATTCTTATGGTTAAAGAAGAAAGCCTTTATGATTTTTAAAAATGCTAATAAATATGGCACACAGTTTATTGGATTTGTTGAGTTCTGTAAATAAATTTACCTAAGTTGAAAATATGTGTCTCCTACTCCTGATTCCCAGGATAGTGCAGCAGGGTACAGTGGAACCCCATCAATATGCCGCCAAGCCCAGACCAAACTAGAAGTGGCCCTGTACATGTTTCTGTGGAGCCCTGACACTGAAGCCGTCCTGGTTGCCATGTCTTGTTTCCGCCACCTCTGTGAAGAAGCAGATATCCGATGTGGAGTGGATGAGGTATCAGTTCACAACTTCTTGCCCAACTATAACACGTTTATGGAGTTCGCCTCTGTCAGCAATATGATGTCAACAGGTAAGTATGGATACTTTTTTTTAATGTTTAATTGTGCTTTGAATCACATGATATGTAATTGGTTAAGAGTGTTACTTAAGATTACAGTTTTCTAGGGTTGCAGGTAAAATTCTAGTGGTTTATTTGTAATTTGTTATTGAACAAGGTATGATGAAAATCAGTACTATTTAAACAAATTATGAACCTTTAACCACAAAATATCCGAATTTTTTTTCTTTGAAACAGGATCTCACTGAGGCATAGGCCAGCCTCAAATTCCTAAGCCTTTCAGCCTCATCTTCCTGAGCGCTAGGGTAATAGGCATGTGCCATAATTCCTGACCCTTGCCAAATTTTTAATATGCTATGCATTTGTTAAATAATGGGATATAGATTACTGTCCATTATAGATTAAGTAATTTACTCTGCCTGAAATCTGTATGTTGTAATTTAGGAGCATCAGCATGCCTTTTGGAGTTCAAGATACTTATCTTTTCTATGAAGCTAGTGAAATGCTTTTATCATTTGACGCTTTTTATTTCTCCTATTTTGCCTTTTGAGCTTATCAGGTTTCCCTTTGGCAAACTGAGTTCTAAATATAATAACTTGACTTTCTGTTGACTGTGTTTAGGAAGAGCAGCACTTCAGAAGCGAGTGATGGCCCTGCTGAGGCGCATCGAGCACCCCACTGCAGGAAACACGGAGGTATGCCCCCAGCAACAGAAACTGCTCCCTTTCCACCTTCAGTTTTAGAAGCCTACAGTTAATAGTATGATAAGGTTTTTGAAGTGAATCTGAATAGTGCGCGTATTACAAGTAATAGTTTATACTTGTGGCCTGCCCCAAGTAGTTATATTTATTATATACATACTTGTAATTTGCACCAAGATCAAAACCTAGCTGTTACAGATTTTTAGCTCTTGGCTGACACTGTTTTTCAAATGGTAATCGCTTTCATTTTAGGCTTGGGAAGATACACATGCAAAATGGGAACAAGCTACAAAACTAATCCTGAACTATCCAAAAGCCAAAATGGAGGATGGCCAGGTGAGTTTATAAACTTGATTTTGGTTTATTAATTGGCCTCCTATACATAGGTATTTCACTTCAAAATTTGTTAGTCATTCTTAGAATAACACGTATGAGAACTATCAAATTGTAGGGTCCTGGGAGATGGCTCAGTAGAATAGGCACTTCCCTGGCAAGTGCAAAGGCCTGAGTTCAATCCCTGGTTCTACCAGAAAAAAAAAAAAAAAAAAAAAGAACTATCAAATTGTGAGTAGTGCATCTAGTTCTGTGTTGTCTAATGTGGTAGCCACTGGGCACATGTGGCTGTGTACATGAATTTATATTAAAATTTTAACTCACAATAATGACAATGAAATGTAATTCAGTTCCTTAGTCATATAGTAGCCACATAGCCATGTATGGCGATTATGTTGGACAACAGAGATATAAAACATTTCCACCATTGCAGAAATATTGGGCAGCACTGCTGGAAAACATTTATGGAAAAGACCATTTGTTTTTTTTTTGTTGTTCTTTTTAGTCAAAGTATTTCATAAAAGTTTTAGAAAGGAGAACAGGAATAGAAACATAAAAATAGGATAATTTATTTTGCTAAAATTAGGTATTTGAGGGGCCAGGAGTTTGGATCCCCTGGCTAGCTATGTTGGCCCAGCATCCGGGATGTGCTGAGACGGTGATTGAGACTGGGTGTGGTGGCACACACCTGTAATCCCAGCACTTGGGAGGCTGTAAATAATAGGAGAATCACGATGAGTCTGATGTGCACTGTGAGACCCTGTACATACACCCTGTATATCCCTGTCCTAAATAAAAATAAATAAATAAATAAAAAATAAAGTTAGGTATTCTAATTAAGAGACCTAAAATAAGTAGAAGCTTGAAAGCATAGGTTAAATGAAATTTTATTTAATTTATTTTATTGTTTTAGTGGTACCGGGGATTGAACTCCGGACCTTGTGCTTGCCAGGCGAATGCTTAATTCTATTGAGCCATCTCCCTGGCCCCTAAATGAAATTTTAAAATTTGAACATTTGTCAACTATTAACTGTATAATTTTATTTATCAGCTAATTTCAATTACCATCTATTACCCAAGAAATTGATAATTAATATTTGTGTATCTTTGATTTGTATCATTCATGTTGCTCTCTCTGTAGGTGTTTGAGAGAAGCTGGCTTCCCATTCTGTTTTGTACTATCTATTTATTTTTATATTTTAGTGGTGTACAAGGTCTCACTGCATGCTCACACTCATCGTGATCATCCTGTTTACAGCCTCCCATGTGCTGGGATTACAGGTGTGCACCACCATGCCCAGTCTCAATTGCTGTCTCAGTGCCCCTCGGGCGGGGCCAGCACGGCAGGCCTGAGAATTGAACCGCTGGTCCTTGTGCCTGCTTGCAGGTGCCTTAATCCTCTGAGCTATTTGGCTGGCCCTTAATTTTTTTTTTTTTTTAGAAAATAAAAATCTTAATTTTTAAGAGACTTGGAGACACATATAGTATACAGTTTAATTATATGCCAATATATCATTTGAAGAGGATAGGTAGTTTTTGAATGAAAATCTTTTTTGGTAGCTGTCAATTTATATATTAAAAATTCACATACCATAAAATCGACTCACTGTAGGAGTCGATTTCTCCTATATTCAGAGTTGTGTAACCATCACACAATTTAGAACATTTCAGTCATCTTAAAGAAAAAAAGAAATTATACCTTTCATAGCCCTTCCTGGTCCTTGTCTCAGTCAAGGAAGCTCATATTTGTAATCCCATGGATGAATTATTGGAATCCCATCAAGTCACTTGCAGTCTACCACTTCCAGTGCAATCCATAGTGAGAATAAAGACACTAAAAGATACTTGTAGTTATGGGGAGCCAAGGGGTCCTAAATCCAGGCATAGTGATGGCTAACCAGAACAAAGTCCTTGACCCAGGGCCAAACCTGGGTTTCATTCAGTCATAATGGAGGAGTGGCTTGAGGATGAATGACTGAGAATGACAGGAAATATGTGAGTACTGTGACCTGGATTAGGTATGAGGCCTGTATTTACCTCTGCAATATGCAGAGAGAAGAATCTACAGAGAGTTATCTACATTATGCAATTGAGAAGGTATGTAATGTTTTGGGGTCCAGTGTTCAGCTCTGGTGTGGAGTCTTTCAAGCCCTGGGAAGTCATAGGCTCTATCTCAAGACTCAATCCCAGTTTACAGTGTGGAACATTGTTTTGTTTTGTTTTGTTTTGTTTTGTTTTGTTTTGTTTTGTTTTCAGAACTGGGGATTGAACTCAGGCCCTTGCGCTTGCCAGGGAAGCACTTATTCCACTGAGCCATCTTCCCAGCCCCAGAGCATTGTCTTTCATTCTCTCTCAATCTGGTTCACACAAGCAGGCAGCAGGTGGGGGTTTCCAGGGGAACATGCTGCCCTTTTCAGAGACTACCACCAGCACCTCAGCTAGACCTGTATATACATTGCTTAAAGCCATTTGAAGGAATAAGGAAAAGCCCTAGCTAGCTCTGTACATAAAAATACATGGAAATAGGGTCAAGCTTAGCCAAAATAGAGACAATTGCTCTTCTTTCAAGGAGAGTTGTTCCAGGTGTTCCTCCACAACCTTTCAGTTATTTCTTCCTCTAACCCCAGATTTTTCTGCTTCTCTGTCTGTACCCTCCATTAATATTGCAAACAAACTAATCTACTTTCTGTCTCTGTAGACTTGCCTATTCCAGACATTTTATATAAAAGGAATTATAGATTATGTGGGCTATTATGACTGGCATCTTTCACTGAACATAATGTTTTAAGGTTTACCCATGTAAATCAAAGCTTTTAAAAAGAAATTTGATACTCTGGATTAAATAAAAAATATATATGATAATTTTAAGTTTTGCCTTTAAAATATATAAAATATACTTTCAAAAGAAATGATAAGGAGTGATTTGTCAATTTTCAGCCAATCTAGGTTAAATTCATGCTCTGCACAAAAATTTTGTGTGTAGGCTGCTGAAAGTCTTCACAAGACCATTGTTAAGAGACGAATGTCCCATGTGAGTGGAGGAGGATCCATAGATTTATCTGATACAGACTCCCTGCAGGAGTGGATTAACATGACTGGCTTCCTTTGTGCACTTGGAGGAGTGTGCCTGCAGCAGAGAAGCAATTCTGGCCTGGCCACCTATAGCCCCCCCATGGGCCCAGTTAGCGAACGCAAAGGTTCCATGATTTCAGTGATGTCCTCAGAGGGAAATGCAGATACACCTGTCAGCAAATTTATGGATCGACTGCTATCCTTAATGGTGTGTAACCATGAGAAAGTGGGACTTCAGATACGGAGCAATGTTAAGGATCTGGTGGGTTTAGAGCTGAATCCTGCGCTCTATCCAATGCTGTTTAACAAACTGAAGAATACCATCAGCAAGTTTTTTGACTCCCAAGGACAGGTAAAGTGTTCTCTACTTTGTTTTTCGCCCTTTCCTATGGAGTGATCTTGTTTGAAATAATGAAGCCTATTATTTTTCTTTGTAAATTAAAGTTATGGATGTATGTGAATATTCACCCACAATTAAAAAAACAAAATTTGTAGAAGTAGTCATCTCATATAGGAATTAGTTTGCTTATTGGGCATCCTGGCATTTGATTATATGAATATCATGGGATATGAATGTCTGTGTTATCTATACATGAGAGGGAGAGAGAGAAGGCAAAGACAAGGAGAATGAGAAGGGGAAGGTAATTAGGACAGTCAGTTAATCTCTGGGCTGTCTTCTGTGCCTTTTTGACAAGTTGCTAATATAGTTTGTCCTTTGTGTAGGTTTTATTGACTGACACCAATACTCAATTTGTAGAGCAAACCATAGCTATCATGAAGAACTTACTAGATAATCATACTGAAGGCAGTTCTGAACATCTTGGGCAAGCTAGCATTGAAACAATGATGTTAAATCTGGTCAGGTAAGCACTCAGCTACTTAAATGTAGCAGAAAGATATTTTAAGAGGTAAAAATCTTACACATTTATGTTGGCAGTAATTGATGAGAAATTTTTTTATCCTTTTGTTTACTGGATCAAAGTCAAGTAGAAGTTATATATGCTTTTACCTAAGTAAAATAAAAATTGTACCATGCTTAAATTGTACTTAGTCATTTAAATTAGAGATTAGCAATAGCAATTATAGTTCTTTTTTGTCTATATCTGGTAAGTTTATAAAACATTTCTTTATGTAAATAGGTATGTTCGTGTGCTTGGAAATATGGTCCATGCAATTCAAATAAAAACAAAATTATGTCAGTTAGTGGAAGTTATGATGGCAAGGAGAGATGACCTCTCCTTTTGTCAAGAGATGAAATTCAGGTAAGTTCTCAAAAGAGCAAAGAATATCTTGTGCATGTTATGTTAAATGGAATATTTCCAAAATAGTACCATACGAGAGTGCTAATGCAGAGCACCAATATCTAAGTTGTATCTGTGACTTTTTTAAAAAGCTGTGTCAGCATTATCTTTTTTTATGAAGTTGATATGTCATTTGGGTTGTCTGTTTGTGCTGATTAAAAATCTTACGTTTAAAGGTGTATGTTTGTGGTTTTTAAAAATGTGTTTGCTATTTCCATCTTGTCACCATTGTATAGGAATAAAATGGTAGAATACCTGACGGACTGGGTTATGGGAACATCAAACCAAGCAGCAGATGATGATGTAAAGTGTCTTACAAGGTGAGAGAGAGAGACAGAGAGAAGGAGAGAATGAATACGACTTTAACTATTACCAGCTTTTATTTTAGGCACTAAAACTTTAATTATAGCTATCATAAATATATTTCATGTGTAGTTTTGTCCATGTTAAGCTTTTGTTGGTTGGTTGGTTGGCTGGTTGATTGATTGATTTGTTGTGGTGCTGGGGATTAAACCCAGGACCTTAGGTGTACTAGAGAAGCACAGTGCCACCAAACTGTGTCCCCAGCCCTTTTTATCTTTTTATTTTGAAATAGGGTCCCGCATTGCTCGGTCTGGCCTTAAATTTTCAGTCCTGATCCTTTTGCCTCAGCATCCTGTAGCACCATGATGAGCAAATATGCTAGTCTTTATCACTACTTTTTTTTTTTTTGGAGGAACTGGGGATTGAACTCAGGCCTGTGAGCTTGCCAGGAAAGCACTTATTCTACTGAGCCATCTCCCTAGCCCCAGTTTTTGTTTTTGTTTTTTGTATGGGGGATCAAACTCAGGACCTTGTGCTTGTTTGGCAGGTGCTTGTGCCACTGAACTGTCTCCCTGTCCGCATTACTAATTTCTTTTTTAACTGAAAGACATAGTAAAAGTAAATGTGAGAAAGTAATGTTTGGGATTAATATGGTCAATTTGAGTCAATTACTGGTGAAGAAGGTACATAAAGTCTCTTAGACTATATTTTATAACTGGATAAAGGTACAAGTATTATTTGAAGAACTTAATTATATGGAGTCTTTCTCAGAAGTAATTGCTTTAATGGTAGATATATAATTAATGAGATATCAAAAAATGAACAATGGGGATGGCCAGATAGCTCAGCAGACTAAAGTTTTTGCTTTGGCACAGAGGAACAGCCCTGGTTTGATTCCCTGGTGTGCTATGCCAGTCTCGACCCCAGGGCGCCCTGAGACAATGATTGAGACTGGAGTGCACCTGTAATCCCAGTGCTTGGGAGGCTGAAAACAGGAAATTCACTGTGAGTCCAATCTACATAGTGAGACCCTGTATACCCTGTACACCCTGTCCTAAATTCATTTAAAAAATAAAAAAGAACAGTGAGCTGCATAATAAGTATTTACATAGGTATTTTTGGCCAGGCCTACTTTTATTATATATACTTTTTAATTTTTAATTCTTTTTTTTTTTTTTTTTTTTTTGGTGGTACCAGGGATCGAACTCAGGATCTTGCACTTGCCACTGAGCTATTTCCCTGCTCACCCCTTATGTACTTTTTAAAAAATGTATTTGGTACAGGGTCTCACTATACAGCTCAGACTCTAGTGATCCTCCTGTTTCAACCTCCCCAGCTGTGGGATTACAGGCATGAGCTACCACACCCCATCCTGGTGGCTTGCTCAGTGGGCCTGGGGGTGGGGCTGGCATGGTATGTAGTGCCAGAGATTGAACCCTGGTCCCTGTGCTTACCTAAGCAGGTGCTTAGTACGCTGAGCTGTCTTGCCAGCTCTTGATTGTATATGCTTTTGATTGATTGACTTGTTCTGGGGATCAAACCCAGAGTTCAAGTGTGCTAGCAGGCAGTCTGTTATGGAGTCCTATAGTTTGAAGGTAATTATCATGCCAAGCTTACTTTACAGAAAGTTATTGTCATGTTCTTGATTTGAAATGATTTTTATATTCAGGGGTCAGTATATTTCCTGAGATTGCTTAGGTTGTGCTAATGAAATAGTGCTTAGAGTCTATGTAAGGGGGATGTTGAGTAGAAGAATCTGAAGATCCATAGTATTTAAATTATTTTTCTTCAGAGATTTGGACCAGGCAAGCATGGAAGCAGTAGTTTCACTCCTCGCTGGTCTTCCGCTGCAGCCCGAGGAAGGAGATGGTGTGGAACTGATGGAAGCCAAGTCACAGTTATTTCTTAAGTAAATTTCAGCCTTCAAAAATTACCCCCACAAACAAATGTAAACAGAACAGCTGATTATATTTAGTAAAATATGCCCACCTAGTGAAGAAACAAGCCCAGATGGGAATCACCACAGCATATTGTAGTTTTTAAAGAAAAAGACATAATCAGTGAAATTTTAGTTGTAATAAAACCCAGATTGCTTCATTAAGTCACTTAAAATGTCATTACCTAAACTGGTGGGCCACTAATTTTGTATGCTAAAATTAAAAGTAATACATTTACTAGGAAAAAATTGCATCTTTTTCATGCTTATGTTATGTGATATATATTGGGGTTTTTCAAAGTAAAATCATACCTAACAACATCACTGTAGGCTATCCTCACGGATTACCTCAAGACTGGAGAAAAGCAAATACCTAGGGCCACTCCTGTGATGTGCATGTGGTTATTTCAGAGTGGCTAGTGAGCTTTCTGGCTGTTGTGACCTTTCTTTGTAATGGCCATTCTTTGTATTTCATAGGTATTTCACCTTATTCATGAACCTTTTGAATGACTGTAGTGAAGTTGAAGATGAAAATGCACAAACAGGTGGCAGGAAACGTGGCATGTCTAGAAGATTGGCATCTCTGAGGCACTGTACAGTTCTTGCAATGTCAAACTTGCTCAATGCTAATGTGGACAGTGGCCTCATGCACTCCATAGGTGAGACTGAATGAAAATTACTTGAAACATGTAAAACCTAGAGAGTCAACATTGTAACACAAGGAAAAATAACTTCAGCAAGGCTGTGTTAGTAAATTTGCCTGTGTCTTTTCATACTAGGTTTAGGTTATCACAAGGATCTCCAGACAAGAGCTACATTCATGGAAGTTCTGACAAAAATCCTTCAACAAGGAACAGAATTTGACACACTTGCAGAAACAGTGTTAGCAGATCGGTTTGAGAGACTTGTGGAATTGGTCACGATGATGGGAGATCAGGGAGAGCTTCCCATAGCTATGGCTCTGGCCAATGTGGTCCCTTGTTCTCAGTGGGTAAGTGTATTAGGCAAGTAGGGAAGAAGAGTGCCTTGCCTAGTACATAACATATGCTTAAATCCTTGTCCAGTCAGTGTATATCGGCTGAATTAATAAAATTTAAGAGCTGGAAAAACTTAATACATTTATTTGAATGGTTTTTAGCTGTGGGGCAATGATTGGCACTCTTAGCACATACTAATTTTTTTGTCTCATTGCACTCCACTGAAATGCACTAATTTTAAAAGAACTGTAAGCCATTTTATGTGGTGTTTCTGTACATTAGATAAGATCATTAGGCTGTACTTAGTATTTTTGCAGTACCATGGGTCGAACTTGAGACCTTGCACTTGCCAGGCAGCTGCTTGTGCTGCTGAGCTATCTTCCTTACCCTGTAGTTGTTAGTAATGCTAGAACTGAAATCCATGATTTGTTGTTACTGCCTCTAGTTTGCTATCCTTTATGATGCCTTATATAATTTTATTTTTTAATTTAAAAACTATTTGCACTTGGAAATGTGCTATTGCTTGCTTTAAACACTGAAGACACATACGGCTGTTTGATTTGTCTTAAAATTTTTTCTAGGGCTGGAGAGATAGCTTGGTGATATAAGCACCTGCCTAGCAAGCACAAGGACCCGGGTTCGATCCCCAGAACCTCAGGCATGCTTTGGTAGCTTCAAAACTGGGCATGGTGGTACACACCTGTAATCCCAATGCTAGGCAAGCTGAGACAGAAGGATCATTATGAATCTGAGCTGCATAGTGAGACCCTGTACCAAATAAATAAATAAATGATTAAAAACATTTTTTCTCCTAAAACCATGTCATTCTTAATATTTACTAAAATTTTGAAAAGGATTTTTTTCTTCCCATGTTAAAAAGCCATTTGGTTTATAGTTTTTAAGTTGCCCTAAGGCAATGATTTTTTTTTTGTTGTTGTTTCTTCTTCAGTGCTGGAAATTGATCCCAGGTCCTTGTGCATACTAAACAAGTGCTCTACCACTGAGCTACATCCCTAGCCCAAGTTATTTGGTTTATATTCTACCAAAAATGATTTAGATAATAGTAAATTGTGACTTATACAGTAATCTTGTCATTGCCTGTAGATTTGTTTCTCTTTTTTAAAAAGTCTGTAGTGAGAGGGCGTGGTGATGCACACCTGTAATCCCAGCAGCACTCAGGATGATGAGGCAGGAGGACCTTTGTGAGTTAGAGACCAGCCTGGGCTACAAAGTGAGCCCAAGGCCAGCCTGAACTGCGTAGTAAGACCCTGTTGATAAAAAAAAGTCTGTATGGTAATATTTCTCATACTTAAAATTAAATTCAGATTGCAGGAGGGGATGGTAACTGGGAATTGAACCAGGGCCTTTCCATGGAGCTATATTCTCACCTGTTTTAATTTTTATTTTGAGATAAGTTCTCACTAAGTTGCAGGGTAACCTAACTGGGTTTGAACTTTCATCCTTCTCCCCCAACCTCCCAGAGCACTGGGATTATGGGCGTGGGCTACCAGGCTACCATAATTCATATTCTTTACCTTGTCCTACAAAGCTGTACCCGATCTTGGTCCTGTCTCATCTATACCATCAACAACATTATGCCCTCAGATTTTCTTCTTGTTCACCCAATTTAAGCCACATTGTCACCTTTATGTTCCTCAAATTTGTCATAATTATTTCTATGTTAAAGCACCTTGCTACTTTGTTGCTTTCTAAAATACTTGATTTCATTTGACTTGTCTTTAGAAAGAACATTTAACGTGAGCATTTCTCCTAATGAATTGTACAATATAGTATCAGCTAGGTATAAGCACAAAATAGTTCTGTAGAAAGTATTCATCTTGAATAACAGAAATCTTATACGTCTAAATTAGTAATACTCCCAAATTAGTGAAAATTTTTTCATGTATGATATGAAATAAATGACTTTATTAGATGAACTTCTTTGATACATTATTACACAAAGGAAAATATATGCAGTTGCATTTTTTTTTTTGGCGGAACCGGGAATTGAACTCAGGCCCTTGCACTTGCCAGGGAAGCACTTATTCCACTGAGCCATCTCCCCGGCCCCTTACAGTTACATTTTAAAAAACCACATTCTAATGCTACTTGAAGGCAATAGTGGTCAAAAACAATGAACTATGCATAAGCATTGGAATATAATGTAGAAAATGACCTGTGCAGGAAAGTTTCAGGCTCTCAACTTCACTGAATCCTATGATGTGCTTTGATTTTTTTTTTTTTTTTTTGGTGCTGAGAATCAAACTCAGGACCTCACACTTGACTAGGCAGGCCCTGTGCTGCTGAGCTATACTCCCAGCCAATGTGCTTCTTTGTATTTCTCAGTTTTTTCAGGTCTTTCTCACTTTGTAGTGTCTGCTAAGGATTATATGTGGAACTGCAAACCTGGATTGGTAATCTGGGGTTCATTAGCCAGGATTCTTGCAGTATTTTTCTTGTTTTCTTTTTTTCTCATCCCCTCCCCTCCCTTTCCCTCTCCTCCCCATCTTTCTTTTCCCTTCCCCTCTCCTCTTCTTTTTTTTTTTTTTTTGTGAGGTAGGACCATGCCATGTACTTCAGGCCAGTCTTG
>PVKA01042746.1:0-17033 GCA_004027165.1 Ctenomys sociabilis | reverse complement strand
AAGAGGAAAGAGAAGAAGGGGAAGGAGAGGGGGGCGGAGGGAAGGAAAGGGACTGCCCAGGGACAGGGCTAGGTTGTGCCATCTGAAGAACGAGTTGGGTGAGCACACAGCATGATTTCTGAGAGTCTGTCTTTCCTTGGCCTGGCGGGTGGCCTTGCTCGGGGTGTTCTAACTCACCCATTGCAAAGGCTGAGGCAGGAGGCTGCCGGAGCTGTGCAGAAGGGCGGGAGCCATGGGCAAGTCTCCCAGAGAAAGTATGTGGGTGGAATCTGCCCCATCTTTCTTCGTGACAAATTAGTTCTAGTATGCTCATTTGCCATGGCTTTGGTCCTCCCTAGAACGTGGCTGCTGAGTAGAGTGCTCTGTTGGACGACAGATCGTCGGGGCTCAGTCCTCCCACGTGGAGGTCCTTGTCCCTGGAGGAGCTGCGCTGGGCGCTTGCCCGCTGAGAGCCGCGCAGGGCTAAGCGCGCCCGCAGACCACTCCTATGTGGCAAGCCTCTCCCACCTGACTCCACAGACTCCTCGGCAGTGAGCAGCTGAAGAAGAGCAGAGTCGGTTTTCTTTAAAGTAATTTTGTATTCAAAGCAACAGTGGTGTGCTTATGGGAAGGTAAGACTTGTGCTTATATCAATTTTTAACATCCTCAGAGATTCTGGAGAAACCCAATAACTTTATCCCTGGGTGCACAGACTGAGATCTGGACAAATTGGAAAACACACTAGATGGAAGATGAACATGTGCTCGCCTTTCTACCTAAGGTGCATCCGTGTTCCTTGGAAACATACCCCTAAGGTCTCCAGAGACGAAGTCAGGTCACAGGCACTGCCAAATACAAGCCCAGGTTGAAAGCTGGCTTTCATTCCGCGAATTAACATCAGGGGCTTCTCATACTTGCGAGCTCTGTCTAACAATGCATCCTGTTTAGATGCATGTAAGAAACCAGTAACCTACATTTTTTAATAACAAAAGTGCTAGGAGAGAAAGAGAAAGATGTCAGCTCTGCCGGGGGAGTCTAGCTGCCCAGAGCCACGGTCGACAGCCTGCGACACACGTGCAGCCACGGTTTGGGAAGCGACACGCGCTTGCATGGTCCCCTCCGTGCCCCCTGCTGCATGGCCACAGTGAACTGGGCAGACCTGCGAGAGCAGCTGCAGCTCCTTCCAATGCTGAGCAGTTCCGCTCTCAACCTCTGGGGGGCGACAGCGAGGGCACCACAGGCCCGTGTGCAGGGATGCACTGCACTTGCTCTCAGGTTCGCTGCCGTTGCCAGGCCTCTGATTCAGAATAACAGAATAGGTCTCCTGTCACTGGTCTAGTCCTCAGAGATTAGCATAGCCTCATAGGACCTGCAGTGACCTCTCCGGCCTCGTGCGGACGGTGTCTCCTGCTACCGAGGTGCAAGCCCGAGCCCAGGGCCCAGGCACTGCTGTGGCTGCCTGCGCACACTGGGATCTGCAACTGCACAGCCTGGGTGCCCCTGCAGCCATGCCCTTGTCCGCCCCGCTGAGTCACACACAGCGTGGTGACCGTGGTCTGTACTTGTTAAAATGATGCCTAATTAGGCCTAATCAAGTTGTTCAGGGAAATTCTGCTGCATACGGAAGAGGCTGTGTGCTGTTCATAGAGGTTCCATGTCTGACTAAAGCAAAGGAGGGCAGGGCTCTGGCTGGGCAGGAACGGGTCTGCCCTGTGCTCCCCTGTCCCGTGATAGGCAGGCGCAGTACTCAGGAGCCTACGCACTTCCGCTGCTCTTCCAGCAAGTGCACTGCTCACTAGCGTGGCTTCCAGAGAGCATGAGCACCGACCGGTCCACCGACACTGCTAGGATCAGAACTTTGTGGGCCAACCTGGGAAGCTTGCTGTTGGGCTGCAGAGACCTCATGAGGAAAGATAGAATTTGGTTCCAGGCGTTGATCAGAACCGGTGTCGGGCCTCAGGCACTTGCCCTGACTCCCTGACCCAAAGGCTGCCCAGAATGTCACAAGCTGCTTCAAGCTCCAAATGGAGAGCCACATGTGACCTGAGTCTCAGCTAAAGTCTGTCCTGCTCCACCTGCAGCTCTCACTAGGGCTCTACAGCCCCATGTGGGAGCACGGAGAAGAAGCGGCCTTGCCCTGGACAGTAGCCAAGAGCTTCCACGCCGCAGTTGTGCCCTGATTCCTCCTGCAGTCCTGCCCTTGGGGACACTGCCTGGCACTGCCTTTGAATGCCAAGAAACCAGCTGTAGGAATGTAAGGGGCGATGCTGGGGAGGACAGTGTGGGGACAGGAGCTCGAGGCCCTGACTGTGCAACTGCACTGTAAATCTAAAACTGAAAAAGCACATAGGACTTGCCAATGAGCGCCCATTTCTCTGACTAAGAAGCTCTCCAGTTCTGCAGTTTGGGACCAAGGTGTTCTTGTGATACTTGTAGTGGTTCCAGCAGGTATGGGCTACAGCACTGAGGTGCTGAAGGGCTTCTTTCCATCCATATTGTGCCCGTCCATTCAGATTACTCATATCTCTGGGAGACGCTCACAACTTCCTCCTGGTGTAAATCATTGCGACCACAGCACTCACATACGAAAGACCAATCTCTGACATTTCTGCTCTGCCCTGTACAGCTCTCTAGAAATCTTATTTTCTGTTACATTAAAAAGACCAGCACTGCTTACTTGTAGTTTTCCTCCTACTCTACTAAGTGATGGCAAAATCTGGGCAAAGCTTTCCGCTGGCACGGCACAGAATGTGTTTGGGGACAGCATCTGTGGAGTCAACACCGTGGCAAAACATGAGAACAAAAGCCCGGGCCCACTCAGGCCTTCCCCCGTTGTTCCTGACTACGGAGAACAACAGCTCACATTGCTTTGTATAGGTGGCCGGGAAGTAGCTAACACCCAGGAGGGTGTGGGTAGGCTCTGTGCAAGTGCCCAGCCTGTGTACCATGAGGGCTCTGAGCAGGCCTGGCTTTGGGGGTCACTGAGGGATCCTGTGTCCAAAGCCCTGTGGATACCAAGAAACATCTGCGTAACACTGAGAGGGAATGGCATCCAGAATGCCACGTGATCAGAAAACACAGTGAACTTCTTTTTCTGGGAAGCATCAAATGGCGGATGACACCGATGTAGCAGGAGGGTCCAGAGGCCCCTGGGGCCCAGGCATGCGGGGCCACGGTGACTTCAGCATAGGCTTGGCAGTGGCCTTCGAGGTCACAGGCATGGCAGAGGCTGGGGCCGGGGCCGAGGCCACAGGGATTGTGGCGGTAAGGCCAAGGACAAAGAGTGGATTCCTATCACCAAGGTGGGCCAGCTGGTCAAAATGTGAAGATCAAGCCCCTGGAGGACATTTACCTGTTTTCCTTATTCATCACGGAGTCTGAGATTACTGACTTTTTCCTGGGCACAGCCCTCAAGGATGTTCTGAAGATCATGCCTGTGCAGAAGCGAACTCATGCTGGCCAGAGGACCAGGTTCAAGGCCACTGTCACCACTGGGGACTACAATGGTCATGGTGGCCTGGGTGTAAAGTGTTCCCAGGAAGCAGCCACTGCCATTCGTGGGGCCATTATCCTGGCCAAGCTCTCCATTGTCCCCGTGAGGAGAGGCTACTGGGGAAACAAGATGGCAAGCCCCATTCTGTGCCTTGCAAGGTGACGGCCACTGTGGCTCTGTGTTGGTGTGTCTGGTCCCTGCCCCCAGAGGCACTGGCATCGTCTCAGCCCCTGTGCCCGTGAAGCTGCTGCTGACGGCTGGTACTGATGACTGCTACACCTCTACTAGGGGCTGCACTGCTACTTCGGGCAACTTTGCTAAGGCCACCTTTGATACCATCTCCAAGACCTACAGCTATCTGACCCCTGACCTCACCAATTCTCCCTATCAGGAATTCACCAACCATCTTGTGAAAACCCACACCAGAGTCTGTCCAGAGGACTCAAGCTCTAGCAGTAGCTGTAACATAAAGGGATTTTACATAAGAAAAATAAAATGAAGTAAGTCTTTAAAAAAAATAGTGAAGGTTGGCACTTCTTAATATTATCATGGTAAAAGACAAGTGGCCGCCCACGCCTGAGTCCTGCCTTCACCTCCAACATGCTTGTCCCATCATGCTTGCCCTTCTGCAGCAGGTCTGGGGCCCTCCTTCCTGAAGGCATTCGGGCTCCTACTTATGGCTTCAAAGTCCTGAACAGATTCAACGTGCTCTCCTTCTATGGTCATTTTGACTTTGGGGAAGAGCCAGAAAGCACTCTGGGTGAGACCAGGGAATAGGTGGACGAGGACCTGGTGTCACATCGCCACAAGTGCCTGTCCTCTGGAGGAGAGCTCACCAGCACATCCAGTGTGGCTCAGATCACAGCTCTAGGACACTCTCAGAAGTGGATGCCCAGAGCTGCTTGGGAGAGAGTGAGGAATGGTGGGATAGGTGTGTTCCATGGGAAAAGGGCTGCATGATGGGGACTGCGGACACCTGACATTTCAATGGGATGCTATCTAAATTTAAACATCACGTACTTTCCTCAGCCTTTGCAGTGATGGTTTGGAAGGAGCTGGCCACAGCAGTGCAGTGTCCGTGCAGCCTGAAGTCTGCCGGGGTCCGCCTTTCCAGGGCCCCCGGTTAGCAGGCACGGGATCCCTGCCACGACCCCGCTGAAGCAATGGCAGCACACAGAGCGCAGGTCTTTGCACTGTGCTGTTGGATGCCCCAGACTTTCTACTTTGGTAAAGCAGGAGGGAAGAGGGGGCTGGCACACCCGCTCTCTCCTCTCCTCATGTCATTGCCTTGCCCAGCAGCCTGGTTCCTGTGCACGGGACACTGAGGTGGTCATGAAGATGGAACAAAGGTCAGGACCAGGACCTGTGTCATGCTGGAGCCCATTGAGTGTGAGTCATCCAGGTCAGCGTGCTGCAGAGGCACATGGCTACGTTGGCGGAGGGTCAGGAAGGGGCCGGTGCCTCCACTCATGTGGACTTTGTGACTTTGGAAGAGCCAGAGGGGAGCAGATGGCTGCACGCAGTGTGACCTGCCCTTGGGATCCATTTCAAAATTCCTGCTTTCTGATCCACTCTTTCCTTTAAATAACACTATGAAGGTGAGTTATGCCATGCTTCTCAGAAAGGCTAACTCCTTCACTATGCCAAGGTTTTGTTGTCTGGGAGGTTCATAAGCCCCTAAGAATGCCAGTCTACCAGCTGGAGGAGGGAAATGACCGCATCGTCCACTGTCTTAGCTCTGGAGCTGCTCTGTTCTGCAGGAGAAGCATCGTGTGGTCCATGAGGCTCACGAGCACCTCAGAGGGGCCCTATCCAAGGACTCCACCTGCACAGCTCTTCCCAGAGGTGAGGACATCGCTGCCCACATCCAACCCTGGCAGGGCAGCAGAGCATGTCCTCCGGCTGCCTGCCACCTGCCCTGCCTGTTTCTCAGGGCCTGTGTGTACAACAGGACAAAGGAGACACCAAGGGCCCACATCTTGGTTTACACCCTGCCTCTGCCACTTTCAAGGTAAGACAGTAAAATTAACTCTTAAAAATCCTGCTTATTTAGATTATTTAGACATGAATCTAGAAAGTCCATGGCTGGTACCAGCTGGCAGTCAGCTTGGCGAGACCCCCATCGGAGGCATTGAGGAGTCAATGACACTTCTGTCTACACCAGGGACAGCCTCTTCTGTAGCATGGGTGAGCTTAAGAAAAAGCCAGCTTTTATTCTGCTTTGATATTTGAAGGCAACTCTGCTTTATGCTGGACCAGCAAGTGCCAGAGACAAATGAGAAGCACAAGCAGAACCTTGTACAGCCAGGAGGACTACGCTCACAACTCTAAAGTCAAAGTTCCTGATAACAACTAAGATGCGGGGAACTGTTTCCATCCACATGAACACGGCGTTCTGTATAGCAAACACATACTAATTTAAAAAGTTTAAAAAAATAAGAATGGAAAAATATTCTTGGTAACTAAATGACCCAGGCTCCTCCTAACCAATGATCAGCAGCAAAGCTAGGCACACAGACACACGAGCTGCACAAACATGAGAGCCACACAGACACACATGCCACACAGACACGAGAGCCACACAGACACATGAGGCCACACAGACACAGGAGCCACACAGACACGAGAGCCACACAGACAGGTGAGCCACACAGACACACGAGCCACACAGACAGGTGAGCCACACAGACACACGAGCCACACAGACATGAGAGGCCACACAGACACACAAGCCACACAGACCCAAGAGCCACACAGACACAGGAGCCACACAGACATGTGAGCCACGTCCAACCATTTCAGAATTCCTGCAGATCTATTTTTGAAACCTTTAGAATGAAGTCTTCCCTCCTCATGTACTGAAAATCTTTAATAAAGATGAAAGGAAACGAACTTACTTAATATTCATTTACTCTAGAACATGGAGATGATTTTATAGTCCATGGGACACTTTCTCCACTAATATTGTTTGTCAGAAAGTAGCCTCGTTTCAGATCTATTAGACGCGAAGCAATTTGTTAGACCACATTTCGAAAATCCGATGTTCGTAATGCCGCCTTGCCAAACGGTGGTTTTCATCAAACTCCTGTTAGCTGCATTCATCTCTGTTATAAAGTTTTTTTTTTAATTCCACAGAAATGTAAGATAAGAATGTAATTTGCTCACGCTAATGATAAGGGACTTTAATGAAATTCGTAAATGACTCAAGCAGCGCCCCTGGAGCCCCGGAGGGTGCGGAGTCCATCCGCGGAGCTGTCGCAGCAATCAGGGTGCAGAGCAGGAGGCAGAGTCAGCGGGGCCGTGCAGCAAGGGCACCTGGAAACTCGGGGAGCTGGGATGCCTTCTGCAACACCGCCCCACCACAATGCTAGCATCCATCCCTTGTCCCAGCTTCTCACAGAAAACATGGCTTATACTTCTGGCAACCAAAATGTGAAATTAAGTAAATTTTCATATATATACATATTACCAGGGATCGAACTCAGGACCTTGCACTTGCCAGATAAGCACTTATTCTACTGAGCCATCTCCCCAGCTCCCGTTGTATATGTTTTAAGCCCTAATTTCTATTAGATGTACAGAGGCTGACAAATGGCATTACAATGTGCCTTGGATTCCCCCAGTGGCGAGAATTTGGGCAAGGGCAACTCTGGAAACAGCTGGAGAAATAGCAGAGGAGGGCCCAGAGCCAGCTCCATGGGCGTAGGAAACTGGGATGACAGATGCATTTGGGAGGTGATTGGCAGCTTCCTCGAAGGGGAGCTTGCATGCCGTGGACACATGCACTGGCGCCAAGCCAGGAAGCCAGGCCTGTGTGAAGCCAGGACTTCCGCTCTGGAGAACCCAGCCTGCACCAGGAGACACCTGGAAAAACCCAGTGATGAGCACAGGCTGGGCGAGGTAGTGGGAGCCCAGGCGCACGTCTGTCGAAGCTCATCCCATGTCACATTTCGAAGCAGGAGCTTTTATTCATTTACCTTTCCTAATTTATGTCTGGCCGAGGAGATGGCTCAGTAGAATAAGCACTTGTCTGGCAAGCGCAAGGGCCTGAGTTCAATCCTTGGTTCCACTAACTTGTGTCTTTGCCTACCGTAAGCTGTCAATGGCTCAGAGCTCAATTCCGCCTCACTCCAGTGCATTCAGAGCAGCAGAGCGCCCAGCCCTGCAGGTAGAGAGGCTGCACCCTGAGCTGCTCCTGCTGGGTCTTGTTTTCCTTGTTTGTGCACATCTGCATCTGTTGAAAAGGATCTCTATGTGTATGACTTCAACTTAATTTATAGAAGATCAAGCAAATAGAGTTAAATTTTGATTGCTAAATAGATAGCTCTGCCAAACAAGTACACATACTTCAGGAGAAGAAAGTGTGTTTATGTGTTGTAATACTTCTTCCTATGTCACACATCTCAGGAAACGCACTAAATGCCAGGCCCTCAGAGAACAAACTGAAAGATGCACGTGTGGCAGTCTCGATGACCAAGGTCACCCAAGCGGCAGCTCGCAATGCTGCCGATACCTAGCAGCCCCTGAGGCCCGCTTTGGGCATCTCTTCTCATTGCAGAGGCCTAGGGTAAGGGGTGTTCCTCTCATGCTGGCTCAGTGTTCCTGCATTCTTGGTAGACTCTGTACACACACACACACACACACACACAAATACAAATGTCACTATGTGTGCACATGCGTGTTATACTAACCTGGTCTTTCAGATTCATTGTTGTAGGAAACACTTGGAAGATTAGGAAAGCCTGCCCCAGGCATGGCGAGGTGCCCAAGGTGGAGCCTCGGGTAGCATATCTGGGGCTGGCCCTTCGTCTCTAGCATTTCTCCCTTCCTTTGCCCTAAAACGAGGAAATGGGCTGCAGGGCATCCTTCCACCGTGGTGCTTCCACCTTGCAGCCACCTGACCACAGGCCGAGCCTCCTGCACGGTAAGCCGAGCTCAGCCTCTGCAGCTTTCAGCCGCCCGCACTGGCTACTGTGCCCCGCACGAGGGAGCCGCGGCCAAGTGCGTAGCCTACTTTCTGTATCTCACCTTCCTCCCCAGGGTTGTTCTTTGTGAAGCTTGGGAATATCTGCTGTGAGAAGGGTGCTGCTACATTCCTATAAGGCTGGTGCTGGTCACAAATGCCCAGCATTGCTTGCTCTCTGCTGAAAGGTGGGCGAGTCCTGCAAGCAGCACTGCACTAATCGTAAGCTGGATCGTGCACACTGGGGAGCAGGGCTTGCCTCTGCTTGCTTCTCGCTCAGCAACTGATTGATTGATTGATTGATTGATGCTGATATCTCTGTGCAAGCAATGCCTCACGCACGGCAAGCTCACCGAGTGGATACTGGGTGTGAACTTCAGCTCCGTCCTCGCTGAATATCACAGGCTTGTGCACAAGCTTCTCTCTGGGGCTGCATGGTGCAGATGTAAGAACTGAGATGGAAGGAGACTAGGGTACATGAGCCCCTACCAGATATTGTAGGGAGCAAGAGGTATTGGAGGCCTGGTTGGGTACTCCTGAGACCCTGTACTGCACTGCTGGCGCCCTGGAAGGACACCATGTCCTCCCTGCCTGTCCCACACCATCTGGGCTGCAAATGTCCCACCCCAGTCCCAAGTGCCACCTTACTGGTCACCTCTGTGCTCTAGCTCCTGGGTGTATTAATTTCATCATCCAGGTCGGTCTGTCCTATCTGGACATGGCTGGACATTTCCAGTTGCCAAAGGCTCAGTGATACCCACATGAGCCCTCGATGACCCCTTCACCTGCACAAGAGCCAAATTATGTGATCTGAGAAATCCGTCCTCTGTTACAGATTCATCCTACGCTGATCACACCGTGCACTGATATTTCCACATTTGCCCTCTGGGTAGAACATGACTGGAGGCTTCATGGACCCAAGTCTCCCTTCCGGCTTCCCATCATCCTGTGGGTGTTCCCAGGGAGACTGCTCTGTGCCCCTTTTGGTTTCTTCCAAGTTCTCTTTACTCTGGGAAATGGCAACGTTTTGCAGCATATGCCTGGCCTTTCTGTCAGAACCTCTCCTGTTTCCTGAGATGGCAGTGAGACTGCCAAAGGACTTAGCCCCACAGCTATGCCTGCACAGCCCTCACAATTGGAAGTGACTGCACGAGCATCTTCAGGCACATTCTGCTTTTCATTTAATTCTGCAGCCGCACACAGAGCGCACACATAGTGTCAGGGCAGCTTGCACATTAGGAATAAACCTGGACTTGTGGCAGAGAGGTACTTCAAATCGGAAGCTGTAGGTAAAACTCAACAGTTCCCACTTAAAATATAGGAACAAGGGCTGGCCAGATATTTCAACGGACTAAAGTACCTACTTAGTCAGAGCACAGGGGCTAGGGGTTCAATCCCTAGCACGCCGTGCTGGCCCCAGAGACACTGAGACAGCTATTGAGACTGGGCGTGGTGGCGCACACCTATAATCCCAGCATTTGGAAGGCAGAAAACAAGAGAATCACTACTAGTCCAATCTACATACTGAGACCCAGAAAACCCTGTAGACCTGGTACTAAAATGAAAAAAAAAAAAAAAAAATTACACATGGTAAGATAATCTAATTGGAATTTGGATGTTTCTAAGAACTTGCTGGAACTATCAGTGTATGTCAGAGTTGCTCAAGTTATTATTTGTGAATTCCAGCTGGTAGCCTTAATAAATTTTCTTCTAATTTCAAGAACATGTGGAATAATCACAGCGCTAATTGAGCTGGGGAAAGACAGGACATCGTTAGTGTGCCATCTGGGCCCACATAATGACTTCCAGCAGAAGACTCGGAGACGCGGAGTAAAAAATTAGCCAGATGATCCCATTTCAGGAAGGTGGAAATCTCCTAACAGAGTTAGAGCAGGGCCCGCACAGAGGCTGTGCTCAGAGCGCCTCACTGCTGAGAGGATTAGGTGAGCTTCGGAAGAGCAGTGGGCAGATCAAAGAACAGGCACTGGCGAAAGGAAGACGGCCTCTCTGGGGAGGATGGGCACTCCAGGGCCCCTGCATGGCCCGCTGACCACCCAAAGGCCATGCGCAGGAGCCTCTCCTGCGTGCTCCTCAGGTAGCTTGGAGAGCATCAACTGCCTGAGTGCAGTAAAGGCACCAATTTAGAACCGAGGATGAACAGCTGTGGCCTGGAGAAGGAAAATGAGCTGAACACGGAAGAAGCAAAAGTAAGCAAGGCTCGGGGCTTGCCGCAGAGACCCCGTCTGGAGGCGGAGTTTGAGCCCCAGGCCTGTGCGGCACCTCTGGTGAGTCCTGCGCAGGGAAGCTGCGAGAGGCGCTGGGTCGGGGCTCAGCCCTGCAGCCTGGGAGTTGAGCTCTGGAGATAGGGAGGCCTGCGCTGGGTGTAGGCTCTGGCTGGCAGGCCCTAGCTCCTGGGAGAGATGTGTTCAGACCTGTTGTCTCCTGCTCCCCCCAAGCTGCTTTGCGCATGTGTGGGCACCTTGAAGGCCACCTGGTCATCCACAGTGGAGAACGTGCGGAAGCCCTCCGTGAGTGGCAGGCAGCTCTCAAAGGAGCCGGCACTTCTCATCTGTCACAGTCAGGGTTCTGCCTGAGGGTGAGGCCGCAACCACAGGTCAGAGGAGATGAAGCGAGAGCTCGGCTGCTGGCAGGCCCGCCTCAGACCCAGTCCATACGTCATCGCTGCTTCCACCCATGCTGAAGGCCACATCCTGCTCCCCCTGTCTGCACTGCAGCATCGGAGTACCCCATGCAGGGCTCTCACTATGCAGCTCGCCACAGATGTCACTCGGGCTGTGAACACCGTAGGGCTGACTTCCTGGGAGAGTGAAGTGCCATGAGGTGGTCAGAGGCAGCCTTTCCCAGAGAGCCAGAGGAGAAGTTGCTGGAGGAGAATCCGCACAGCGCTCACCCCCAGCTCCCATCATGGGTGTGGGGCGCGATCTGGAGCCCGTGCATGCGCTGGTCCAGTAGGTAGGTGGGGCGTCAGCCACAGGACACTGCAAGAGCGCAGGCATCCCCGCGTCCACTGATGCCTGGGCCCTTGTGTTGGGCCTGCTCTCCACTGGGGTGTGTTGCTCTTCCTCAGCCTGGGGTCACTGATGCCTTCTTCATATTCACTGCTAATTCCCACTGGAACAATGGCAAAATGGAGTGCCTCTTGCTACAAGTTAGAGACAGATCTCTAAATAAATGCAGTTCTGAAGAATCACAAAGCCCCACCTGTGCCAGAGGGCACAGTGAAGTGTGGTGAGCAGCCCCGTGGAGCCCAGCACACTGGCCACACCTAGGCCGAGAGCCCTTCCATGGGCCACTCCTCCACCAGCAAGGGAAGCCAGATCTCCTGTAAACCAGTGCAACTGAGAAGAGTCTAAGGATTACAATGAATTTAAACAAATGTATGAAATAAAGAGTATAGATTTGAATGCCACTCAAGAATAAAGACCACACTCTCTTAAGGACAAGTGCCCTGCCCTCACCTGACTTGAGCTCCATGTGCTGCGGACTTGGTGGGGTGGCTCAACCACACTCATTGTCCGCTGTCAGGAATACCGAGGACAAGGCCGGGGACACACAGGGGCGTCACCTCCTCTCCCCACGCAGAATCTGGGAGCGTGCACCTTTACTTCCAGGTATTTCAGCAACTTCGCGGGCAGGAGGAAGCATTCCATACAGAGGCTTTTTTTTTTTTTTTTTTTTTTTGCCTTTTTGACACAGGGTCTCACTATGCAGTTCAGGCTGGCCTTAAGCTCACTTTGTAGCTCAGGCTGGTCTCGAACGCACAACAATCCTCCTGCCTCAGCCTCCCAAGTGCTGCGATTACAGGCATGTGCCACCTTGCCCAGCTCAATACAGAGGCTTTCTAACCTCCAGTGCTGTGCTGCAGAGGGCATCAGGGCCACAGAGTGGAGCTCCACCCACCCCTTGCACCTCAGTTTTCTCTATGGCTGAAACTTAATCTATGATGGAAGATGTCAAGAAGAACAAGTAGAAAGCCCAGGGAGTGCAGGGGCAGTGATCCCTGGAACCAAGAGTCCGGGTCCTGCCTTGAGCTCAGTGCAAGTCCTCTCAGTGCTCAGCAGTGGCTTACAGTACTACGAGATGTGGCTCACTGCTCATTCTTAGTAGGGGGAGGCTCTGTCTCTGGCTGAGGAACTAAATGGAACTGGAGAAGAAAGCTCACCTCCTCGTGGACAGCAGCAGGCAGCGGCACAGCACCCCCAAGTCCATCAGCCTGCACAGGCCAGGCCAACATGGGGCTGTGAATCCAGTGCCAGCAGAGGAGGCCCAGGACCATGCATGCTGGCGTGAAAGGGAGGACCCTGCCAGGAGGACTGTCCTCTCCTCTGAGGGTGCTGTAACCTCCACGCATCGCCAGGGCAGAAACCTGGGCTCCAGACCACCGCACCTATGCTGAGGCCATAGGCCCCGCATCTGCGCACTTTATGGACTCAGGGTCGATTCTATCTCTACAGTTTGAAATTATCACAGTGAACTCGATTTTACCAAAATAACTCCGGTGTGAGCCAAAGCAGGCCCTACCCTTACCACACCAGCACATCATGGGGAGGGTTTTGTTCATTTGCCCCTGCTAAGGCATAAATAGCTGCAGCAATGACACCAAATGCAACTGGGGTGAGCTCAGTGCTATTTTTATGACAACAAAGAACATCAGAGGCAACCAGTTCAGGGCCCAGAATACAGCAGGAGCCCACGGGCGCCAGGGACTCTCCGCAGAATGGACAGAGGCCTAGGACTTAACTCAGGTCAGGCCAGCTCTGCCAGGGTCGCAGGTGAATGGCGCTATGCAGACAGGACGAGCCCATGGTCCTCTCCTGGGTCCTGTCCTGGGTCTGGCTGAGTGCCTGAGTTTCTATCCTTACGACTCATCACAACCACTCACCCTTGAAGCTAGAAAATTAAATACACAGCAAATATCAGCTGTGTATGTTTTATAATAATGTACTTCATGAACAGTTGGCATTTGTCTTGTTGGGAAGTGTTTGTTTTCTCACTGGCACTTTTTGGTTCTACAAAGGAAGCAGCAAATGCAAGTCATGTGGGAAATGTTCCATATATTCTTGAATGACTGCACAGTTCAATTAAAATCATGCTGAAGCCTAAATGTCATTAGGAACTCAGCACTCACATATGCCTTCTAGTCCTCACATTTTAGTGGGATATGGGTGGGACTATTTTGCTGTAACTTTTTTTAAGCATCATTAAGTTCCCAGTCTCCTCTGTTCTTCCAACAAAAGCAAAGCTGTTTCCTACTTTAGAGGTACCTGAGCACGCTCAATTCAGGCCCTGACCAGGGCTCCTTCCACTTCCGGGGTAGAGGGCAGGAATGCCATGATGAGGCCGTCCACGGGCCCCTGGCAACCACCCAGGGCTCTGGTTCCAGAGTTGGGTTGTTTTCTGCCTCACCGACCTCATGTGCAGTAACTTTGTACTACCTTTTCATGCAACTGAAGATACTCTTTCATTGTGCAGCTGGAAAATACAGACCATCCATTTACACAAATTCACAAAGTAAAATTGAGTAAATTGATATTCAAAATCCTGAAAAAGCAGAACTCATTTCCCCTTCTGTGTACCCAAATTTCATTGCATCAAAAATCCTATAAAACTCAGTCAAGAATTGCAGATCTAGGAAAACACTTTGAAAACTGCTTAGAAGCATATGTGCATAAGCAAGATGGCCAGCGCTAAAGTGACCAAATATCGCAGGGACTAAAGCATGCCAGCAATCGCCGGGCAGTGACCAGCTGCATCTCTTCCAAAAGAAATCATTTTCCACTCATGTCTGGTGGTGAACAACCGATTGCCTCACTTGCAGGTTTCTACAACTTTCTGAGTTCTCAAATAGTTCACAAATGAAGTAAAGACTGTTCATGTCAGGTGCATGAATTGGCCCACAAAGCTTAGAAATATAAGTGATTTCACATGTATCCTATTGCCCCTTTTCCCTTTTCATTAGCCATAAACCATTTCATTGCTGACCACCACGATGCGCTCAGACAGCCCGTGACAAGCCCGGGACGATTTGAGTCGCCACCTTCCACACTGCCTTGTCCTTTCCCGTTTTATCGCACCAGGACACGCAGAGAAACACACGTCTTCCCGGTCAGGCTCATCCAGTCAAGCATCAAGGATGCTAAGTGCTTAGGACTTTCCAGCACTTGCAATAATTTGCTCTGTTGCTAAGCATTGTTCCATTGTTCTTTTTCTTAAACACATCTCTCAGACTCTTGGCCTTGGGCGGGAATCTTAGTTTTCAGTGCCCCGTGGGCTTCAGCCCTACCTTGGTAAACAGCCTTAAATCCAGGCGAGCCAATGCTGTCATCAGACTGCAGGTGTAGCCACATCTGGTTGCTCATGCTCACGATGAGGTCGGGGACACTGGATCCCGTGAGTCTGCGGGGAGAAGAAATGTCCAGGCTGTTACTGAAGGTGGCCCCAGACCCTCTTCCATGCCTGCGCTCTGCCACATACTGGCCCACACCTAAACCACAGCTCACAGTGTCTCATAGCCACCATCACACCCCTGCAAGTTTCCGTTTTATTTTAAAAGTTACCTCGGTGTGACCAGCCACCTCACTTGCCTGGAACTGAGGGCTTCTCCTAGTGCTGGGCTGACACTGATAAAACCAGGACAGTCCTGGAAAAGCAGTGACAGTCCCACAGGACACCACTATGAGATAAACTCCGTGGCACTGTTGCTCCTTCGCATCAGGAGATTGATGCGAGAGCAGGCCCAGGTGACCACAAATGCGCGGGCCAGTAGTCGGGGACTGTCGAGTGCCTTTATCAGAAAATCTTTTGAAGAACATATTCTAGGTCATCAGACATGAAAAGAATGTGGCAAGGAACAGAGTACATGGCCAGAATGGGCTTGTGGCCCTTACAGACACTTAGGCTGCATAGCAACGTCCATGTCCAAGCAAGTGGGCTGTGGGGCTTGGGATGCCCCAGGGTGTTGCCTACGGCTGGTGAAAAGTAACACTAAATCTACTGACTGAATTCACAGGCTGACACAAAAGAATGTTCAAATAGAAAGAGAGCAAGAAAGAAATCAGCTCAACCCGAATAAAGGTCTCTAATCAAACAAGAAGTGTGGCTCTTAGCAGAGTCATCTTGCCAATGCTGGGCACAGCTGGCACACCAATCATCCATGGGTCCCCGAAGGCCATGCCCGCCCACAGGCGCACAGTGTGCCTGAGTCCTCAGGGAAGACAGACAGCATCATGCCCAGGAGGAGCTCGGAGGGCAGCCCAGCCCGAAGTCCTCCCTTCTCCAAGCACGTGCTTGCATTGTTTTTTACAGTTTTTGTTTGTTTGTTTGCTTGACATGAAAAGAGATCTGTTTCCCTCCACAGGCACAGGTTCGTCCCGCTGTAACAGGCCAGAGTGCAGACTGTGCCACGCTGTCTCCCAGGAAGTGAGCTGCTGCCCATGGGCCCACGCCGAGGGCCGCGGGCACCAGCACCTCTGGCCTCGGCCTCCCACCTTGGCACAGCCAGGCTTGGCTGTGCCTGCTCCCCTCCAGCTGTCTGCAGTCAGCTGCTATGTGTAGCGTGCTGCTCAGCACGACAATGGCAAATCTTCTTCCTGCTAGTTTTTGCGCTATATAGTACTTCACGTCCATGAATTTCTAAGGCCTTACAAGAAAAGGATGACAGGTATTTCTGTAACTTTGAAATTTTCATTCAGGAAGTTGTAGATATGTGGGAAGTAGTCAAAGTAGTACAAAGAGCCCATGGGGATCCAGCTAGCTTCGCACAGCATTTACACTTGGCAAGACCGGGCTGGGCTGCGAGGCCCAGTGGATGGCACCAGCCTAAGCTATGGCTCTTCTTGAGCTTCCCATCTTCTTTCTGTGTGCGTGTGTGTCCGCTCTGCACAAGGCACATGCGGGGCTGTGCATCCTCCGTGCGTGCAGACGGAGCAGCCTCACCACTGCTGAGACCTGGAGCGCTGCGCCCGGGCACACTTGCCCGGCGGCCTCTGCTGCCCAGCACTGCCCACTCTACTGTCTCTGGTTCCACAGTTCACACCCAACATATTGTATAAATGGACTCTGCCAGCTTGAGTTACACCAGAGGCGAGCCCAAGCGCCTGTCGTCCGTCTGTGCCCAGGCCTGTCCTTTTTGCTTGCAGAGTGGTTCAGTGGGGTGGGCAGCCCCCGGCTCTGGATTGTTCCCCTGCTTCAGGACACCTGGGCTGACCCCTCTCTTGGTAGCGAACACAGACAGCCGCTTTGAATATTTGGCACAGGCTTCCCTAGAACGTAAGTCTCCGTTCCCCTCACACAAGTAAGTGCGATTGCTGGGTCACCTGCTCACGATTCCACACTGAGACGCCAGCTGCCGGCTCTTCCCTAGACTGGGTCTACCCATTCCGGGTCCCCCATGGAGTAGGAGGAGAGCAGTCGCCCTAGCCTCAGCGAGCACCAGTCTTGTTATTTCTTTAACTGTCCTGACACCGGGCAGCGGCAGCTCGCTGCGGCTTCTGCTTCCATTTAGCTGATCGCTGGTTTTCTTGGCCATCTTGAGATGAATGTATCCACCACCTGTGCACTCCTGACTGCAGGATTTGC
>PVKA01042745.1:0-17205 GCA_004027165.1 Ctenomys sociabilis | reverse complement strand
TTTTAGCCCTATTCCAAAAGATACTGTAGCTCTGATTGTAGAAAGGAGTAGGATTATTACTCAGGGTGTATTTGTACATTTGGTAATTATGGATAGTGTTGTAGGCAGCAGAGTCAGACGGAAATATTTTTAGGTAGTCAGGCAGGGCCAGGCCCTTGAAGGAGATGATACGGGAGACAGGATGTACTGCGACTCTGGGAGGGACGGATGCTCTCGCCGTGAGCCAGAGCTAAAGACCGAAGATTGGACGGATCCCAACCTCCCTGAAGCCTGGCATCCGAGACTGAGCATCAACCTGGGGGAGACCAAGAATCATTAATCCGACTACCTGATAAAGTCCTGCTCTACATTCTTGCCTGCTTGCTACATGACTCGCTTCCCTATTTGTTCCTGAACTTAATCAATTTTACCTGAGCAATGGTTGACCATAGTGTTGTCCCCCCTCTTGTCCACCTGAGAGTTCCCGTGTCTTCACCACCTTCGACCCACCTTACCACGTGGTTTTACTCTATAGAAGTCCCTGGAAGAGACAACTTCCTGGGGAACTACCCTCTCGGGCCCTCCTCCTGTTCTTCTCTCAGACAGGAGCTTTCTTTCCCTCAATAAATCTATTCGGCTCATAAACTCCGTTTATTCCTAAAATTCATTCTTCGCTTTTAGAGAACATGAACTCGTGCAGGTCAGGTTGGGAGATCGTTTTTCCCTGTGTCATTTGGAGGTCACCCACCTGAGATCAGTTTTTCTCCATGTATCAATAGTAATTATGAAGGAGAAATATTACTCTTTTTTTTTTTGGTGGAACTGGGGATTGAACTCGGGCCCTTCCACTTGCCAGGTGGTCCCAGAAATATCACTTATGATATCTACTACTAAATCTTTTCAAATTAAAACTTGACTTCTTATTAAAAATAGAAGTCAGAGCCAGGGAGATGGCTCAGAAGAATAAGCACTTGCCTGGCAAGTGTAAAGGCCTGAGTTCAATCCCCATTCCCCCCCAAAAAAAGTCAACTTCTCTTTATTATGCATATTAGAACTCTCACAGCATTGCCTGACCCTGTTGTTAGCAGGAAACAACCAAATAGATTATTTATTTATAGGTAATGTTCAAGCTGTCCTCTAAAAGTTTTGTTTAAAAAAAGGGTTTTTGGGGCCAGGGAGATGGTTCAGTGGAATAATCGCTTCATTGGCAAGGGCAATGGCCTGAGTTCAATCCCTGGCTCCACCAAAAAAAAAAAAAGTTCTTTTTTTTTTTTTTAGTACAGGGTCTCACTGTGCAGCCCACATTCATAGTGATCCTCCTGCTTTCTGCCTCCCTAGTGCTGGGATTACAGGTGTGTACCACCACGCTTGGACTGCATCGCAGGCTCAGCGCACCCAAAGGCGGGGCTGGCCCGGCATTCAGAACCAGGGATCAAACCCTGGTCCCCGAGCTTACATAAGCAAGAGCTTAGTCCGCTGAAAAAAAAGGTTCTTTTAAATTGCAAACAGTTGGTTCCAAGCATCAGGGCACTGCCAGGGAGAGAGGCACAAACCGAGATCAGGGAGGGCCTGCACTGCCATCCACTCCCATCCTAGGCTGACCCAGATGGGCCTCTGCAAGACAGGCTCAGCGGCAGAGGCCTGTGTTCCTGGTGCTACGCAGGTGGCCCATGACCATGATATGCAGCGGCTCTAGCACTGGCTGTGTGTGTGGCTGGCTTTGCAAGTTCTTAAGGTTCAAGACAGTATCTATGTTTAAAATCTGGGCAAAAACAAAATATCCAGCAGTCAGAACCAGAGTGAAGGCTGACACAGAGTGGTCATCCACAGAGGCCATGGCTACAGGCCCGTAGCTCCTTTAAAGCTTTAGGAGGTAATGTGGGCTCAAGAAAACCCTTTGAAGGTACTGAGACCATTCCTCTGCTCCTAGAGGCTGGGCCAGCACCCCATGGAGTAAAATCAGCCAGAGACAGCCACAGTGCTAAATGGGTTTTGTTTGGTGTAATCAGTGCTGTTTATACAAGGAAATCAAAGTTATAATTCTATCCATCCAAGCCACTGTTCAAACCACACCAGATTCTTACGTTGCACAATTGGTCATTTATTTTTGTTAAAAATTTTAAAATTGTTCAAAAGAAATAGGGGGTTCAAAAATAAAAACTAATGAAAGGAAAAACACTGTAATGTCTTTTCTTTTCTTTTTTTCTTTTTGCGAAACTGTGTATTGAACTCAGGCCCTTGCGCTTGCCAGGAAGAGCTTATTCTACTGAGCCATCTCCTCCACCCCGATTTAATGACTTTTCAAATGAAAATGTAGGTGGCCTCCAGGTAGGGCAGCTACAAAGGTATAAAGCCATGGCCCAAGAATATTATTTTTTATTTTTTTGCAGAACTGGGGATTGAACTCAGGTCCCTGTGCTTGACAGGCAAGCACTTATTGTACCAAGCCATCTCCCCAGCTCTGTCCCAGGATATTTTAAAAGACTATTTAAAATTCTTTTAATTCCTAATAAGTTTGATTGCTTGTTTTACTGTCCTAAATTAAAAATGGCAGTAAAAATAGGGCTTTGATATTTTACAAACAAATATAAAGCTTTAAAACAATGTGTAAAAGCCATGGAGTTTAAACAGTCCTTTGATTTTAACATCCCATTTAAATAATAGAAGGCCTAATGGCCTCCAAAGGCTACTGTGTGGTCAAAGTTAGTTTTTTTTTTTTTTTTTTTTTTTCTTTTTTTTTGGTGGAACTGGGGCTTGAACTCAAGTTTGCCGGGGAAGCACTTATTCCACTCAGCCATCTCCCCGGTCCATACGTTTCTAAACTTTTACAGCAACAGAAAGACAAACCAGGTAAGAGGGAAAAATGGGCCAGAGAGATAGCTCAGTGGAATAAGTGCTTGCCTGGCAAGCACAAGGTCCTGAATTCGATCCCTGGTACCACCAAAAAACGCTTAAAAAGGGTCCTTTGGAGAGATCTCCACACCAGACAATGGAAGAGACTCAGGCCACTGTTAACCTGGGGCAAAGGGTGTACTTGTGTTTTTCCAGAGAATGCTAACCGACCTATTTAGGTGTCAGAAGGTACTGTCAGCCCGTGGAGCCAGATCTAAAGAAGAAGTTAACCAGCAACCAGGCTAGATCCAGCTTGGGGCCTATTCAAGGAATGGACCAAACGAAAATATAAGGTCTAAATAGATGATAAAATATGTAAAAATAATTGAGGTAAATTTTGTCAGTATTGGGGCCAGGGAGATGGCTCAGTGGAGTAAGTGCTTACCTGGAGAGCACAAGGGCCTGAGTTCAATCCCTGGTTCCACAAAAAAAAAAAAAAGTCTGTATTAACAAAAAATATAAAATATACATATCAATTATAGATAAAAGATTTCATTCCTTTCAAGTTATTCTAATAAGAGATCTCTAATAACTGACAAATAACAAAATTGGACTAGTTTACTTATAAAATTTCTAAAGGGAAGGGGAGATAGCTCAGTAGAGTAAGTGCTCGCCTGGAAAGCACAGGGTCCTGAGTTCAATCTAGAACTAAAAACTGTAATGGAGTTACTATAATTTAATTTGGCCAAAGATTTGAGTGCACTCTTGATTTTTTTTTGTTTTTTTGAGACAGGGTCTCACTATGCAGTTCAGGCCTGCGCCACCATGCCCAGCCACTCTTGATTTTATAAGGGGTTTATGTGTCTGTGGATTTATGTGCTTGTGTGTCCTTCAATGAACCGCTGTCTTTCTTCTTTCTTTTTGGCAGAACTGGGGATTGAACTCAGACCCTTATGCTTGCCAGGGAAGTGCTCACATCTCCCTGACCCCTCTTTTTTTGATGATTTATTATAAATATAATTTTGGATAGAGTTAAAAGCATGCTTTTTCCAAAATACCAGATAGTCAAAATGATATTAAAATTGACTCACACCAATACATCATAAGGTTTAAGCTAATTAAACAAAAATTCTCTAAAGTGGGAACAAATTATTAGAAAGAAGTCTAACTGATAAATAAGAGGTGTGGCTAACCTTTTTATTCATTAATGAGGAGCACCAGTAATCTCAATAGTCTTTTTGGAGACACTCTCAATAAATAAGTCATTAGTTAAATGATAAAGTTTTTCAAAACGAAACAAAAAATGTTGGGTGGGAAGATAGCTCAGTGGCTTAACTGGTTGCCTGGCAAGCCCAAGGTCCTGAGTTTGATCCATGGTACCACCAAAAAAGAAAGTTACAATAAAGTTTTCTCTTTAAAGATTGTTATGGTACAAAACTAAATTAAGAAACAAAGGAGTTTTTTTTATGGTGGAACTGAGAATTAAACTCAGGCCCTGGTACTTGCCAGGGAAGGGCTTAATCCATTGAGCCATCTCCCCAGCCCTAAAAGTGCTTATTCTACTGAGCCATCTCCCCGGCCCCAAAGGGTTTCATATGAGTACTGCGATTCACTATTGTTAATCTTATGGTATATTCAATGTATTTATGATTCCAGGTGTACAGGTCTTTCAAAATGTAAAACAAAGATGCCTTATTAAAACAAGGTTTTTCTCAAATTTAAACTTCTGCCTTCTACAAAAAAAAACTTGTGATATATAATTTAAGATGACTAATCAGATTTTAAGTTTGTGTATTAAATAGAGATGATTATACAGCTACATTCTCTTAATTCACTGTTTGGAGACATCTGCTATAATAGTATCGTAAGCTGGGCGTGGTGGTGCATGCCTGTAATTCCAGCACTCAGGAGGCTGAGGCAGGAGGGTTGTTGTGAATTCAAGACCAGCCTGAGCTACAAAGTGAGTTTGAGGCCAGCCTGAACTGCACAATGAGACCCTGTCTCAAAAAAAAAAAAAAAAAAAAATAGTGTCTGTATGTATAATATCAGGTATGTGCCTTGTACGATACCAAACCGTTACAGAAACAGTTTGCAATGTATTAACCATTGAATCTGTCCTGTTAATTTGATTTGAAACTGTCTCATTGCTATCTGTTATTAAAAACAAAGAATAAATAAATTTTAAAAAATAAATAAATAGAGTTAATTGGTTAGAAGTGTTATGTCAGGGCCAGGGAGATGGCTTAGTGGAATAAGTGCTTCCCTGGCAAGTGCAAGGGCCTGAGTTCAATCCCTGGTTCTGCCAAAAAAAAAAAAGTGACTAGAATACCTCTTCATTCTGTGTAACTCTCATTCCATGGAATCAAACTCATTTTCCATGGGAAGATGTAAAAAAGCATTTGATTTATTTATTTATTTTGCAGAACCAGGGATTGAATTCAGGCCCTTGCTCTTGCCAGGCAAGTGCTTATTCCACTGAGCCATCTCTCCAGCCCCAAAAGGCATTTATTGTATCATGGTAATATTGTGGAGGACCACCTGAGCAGCTCTCCTTGAAAGAAGAGCGACTATCTCCATTTTGACTGAGCCTGACCCTATTTCCTCATACTGTTATGTACAGAGCTGGCTGGGACTTCTGTTTATCCTTCAGTTGGCCTTAAGGAATGTGTACTGGTCTAGCTGAGGTGCTGGTGATAGTCTCTGAAGGTGGCATGCGTGTTTCCCTGGTAAGCCTGCTGGCTTAATGTGAGCCAGGTCAAGACAGGGTGGTAGAGCTAATGCTCTGTGCTGCCAGCTGGGATCTGTTGTAGCTCAAAAATCGAATGACAACGAGGCAAGTCCAAAAGACAAAGAAGCGCTTTATTTTAGCTGGTACCCAGCAGTGCACACCCAAGCAAGATTGCCAGGTGTGGGAAAATCTTAAGTGAGGCACAGTTTTTAAAAGGAAAAACCACAACAGTAGGGGGAGGAGGGGGGATTTTACAAAGCTTATTTTGAGTTAGTCATGACCAAGGGTTAACTCTTTGTTCCCGTAGACAAGGTCACATTTTGTAAACCCTACAGGAATATGTCCTTATTTGGCTTAGGCGTTGTTTTTGTTCTGGTAATCAGAAGGACATCTGATGACAGTTTCACCCATTTTCAGGCATTCTGGTTGTTCCTGTAAGTGGAAGGACAGTTTAACTCATTTTGTGGAATGTTGAAGAAACACTGTCTTTATCTATTCTCTGAAGGCTGAGAAACACTTTCTTATTTGTACAAACAGTCCTATCTTTCAGTTAGGTGTCGGGCGCAACCTCGCCAGCAAGGAAGACGCAACACTAGACTCTTGTTTCAGCGGTTTATTCAGGACCCTTGAACAATCTTCTACCTCGAGGGGAAGCCCGCTCTTAGCTAAATACCTTCTGGGCGTCCAATCCCGGAAGGCCACGTGGGCGTCACCAATAGGTCCAGGTACGCAGAAGTGAGCCATAGCTTTAGCCTTAGCCATATATGGAGTTGTTTATCACGGAGAGCACTCACCCAGCGGGGGGGGGGGGGGGGGGGGGGGGGTGGAAGGCGGAAGCCAGCACCATCTTTCAGGCTCAGCTATTCGCAGCTCTCTACAGTTAGGCATGGGAGGAAGTTTACAAAGCAGAAGACAAGATATCACAAAATGTAGTTCATATAAATTTTACAAAATGAAGTCGGTTGAGCCAGGTTACAACAGGATCAAGGCTTGAGATAGAGGCTATGACTTCCTGGGGCTTGAAAAAGTACATCAAAGCTGAAGCACCAGACTTCCCAAAACATTAAATACTGTATAATCCAGATTACTCTCTCTGCAGATCCTCTCTGCATATGGCAGAGGTAAATGTAGGCCCCCCACCTAGCTCAGCTCACAGTAGTCACCTACTTCCCACAATTCTCAGTCAATCCTCCTGAATCCTCTCCTCCACTGAATAAAACTGGGTGAGGCCCTGGGTCACCCTCTTGGTTCTGGAAAGCCAGTCATGGCAGGACGTAGAGCCCCTCGACTCCCTGATGATTAAAAATATAATTTAATGTCTTCATTTTCGCCGTGGGTTGCATGGAAAGGGATAGATTGGAATCAACTCGATGGGATTCCAATAACAGACAACTTTGGGATTACAAATATTGGTTTCTTGGACTGAGATAAGGACCTGGAAGAGTCTCCTATGAAGATAGACTCTGAGATCTTATCTCTTCAATACTTTTATAGAACAATTGTCAGAATTGTCTGGCACTGATCTGTTACAAAGCATCTCGAATGGCATTGAAAACCCTAATTGGGGGCCCGAGAGATGGCTCAATGGAATAAGCACTTCTGTGGCAAGCACAAGGCCCAGAGTTAAATCCCTGGTTCTGGAAAAAAAAAAAAAAAAGAGCCCTAATCCTTTTTGCGTTACTCTGTGGTTTAGTGGAAGTGCAGTGGTGATTGACTTCTCTCTGTCTCTGTGCTGGCTGTGTATCCCGCTTAGCCTGGCCACGAGGATGAGCCTGAGAACCAGCCATGAACCAGAAGTCTGCAGTCCTCACCCTGCTGCTGCAAAAACTTTCAGCATAAAAACGAAAGCGGGGAATTATAGAAATAAAGATTTGAGACAAAAGCCTACTGTCCCAAGGGAGCAGGGAACAATAGACAGAGCCCAGGGAGAGCCGCAGTCTCTCACTTGTAAATTCCCAAAAGCTGGGATTCAAGGCTGCAGAGGACAGCTTCTCCTGCAGGCACCCTGTCCTTTGATCCCTTGCTTGGGATGTTATTAGCTGGCATTGTGTAAATTTAGTTTAGTTTTTTTTTTTTTTTTTTTTTTTTAATGTGTAAACTTAGTCTTAGGCAAATGGTGGAAGTGGATAAAGAAACTAGTTTGTGTTCACTTAAGTAATTATGCACACTCCTTAGCCTGCCTGTAGCCCTCAATAAAAGTCAGTTGATGTTCCCCAAAAAGAAAAAAAAAGTGAGATGCCTCTGTGACTCTGGGCTCACTTGCAGACCCATGTGAGGGAGAGCTCTGAAGCCACGCTCACCAGGCGTTCTCATGTCTTTCGGCACCGACCCACAACATACAACAACTGTTGCTGCTTATTGCAAGCTCCTAGGTCTCACCACCAGACCCAGAGCGAGGAGAGCAGCTGCACGCTGGGTGTCCTGTGGGCTGGGAGCCTCTGCTGTCCCCAGCGAGCACGAGGGCAGCTGGACGGCTTCTCTGGCCTGTCACTTTATCGCCCGGTCATGTGGGGTCACAGTGGTAGCTCTGGGGTGTCTGATGAGGCTCTTCCTGCCGCACATGGGCGGCCGCAGCCCCGAGCTCTGCCTGGGCCTTCCAGGCAGGGCGCTGTGGGCAGGTTGCAGAGGTCGGGGCAGAGCTGATGCTCTGAGAAATGGTGGTCACAAGGGACCCAGGTGAGCGTCACGGGCCTGCCACCCTCCCTCCTCAGACCCAGGCCTCCAGGGACCACGAGCTCCGTCCTGTCACCCGTGTGGGTGCCCATGGTGGATGAGGCTGGCTGTCGCCATGGAGACATGGGTTCCTGGTGGGCGGGACTGAGGAAAGGATGGGCCTGGAATTTTCCAAGCTGCAGGCTCAGGGAAGCCGGGCCTCAGCAAGTCCTCTTGGAGGAGCGTGAGGGGAAGAGGCTCCTATGGTGACCCCTCATCTTCACTCGGGAGGCTGAGGCAGGAGGACCACAGATGCCAGCGCAGCCTGCGCGGTTTACTGGATCTTGTGGCAAAACTGGAAAATGAAGTTGGATGTGGTGGTGCGCTAAGAGCAGCTGCGTGGGGCGCAGGGCACCTGAGAGCCCTGCAGGCGACGGGAGAGCGCGGCGCTCTCTGGGTCTCATGCTTATTTCTTTACCAAATACATATGTTTATTTCTTTAAATTGGCAAACAAAATTGCATAGACTGAAGCAGCAGGCGGAGGTACACATTCCTCCAAGCCTGAGCATTTTGTGTAGTGGCTTAAAATCCAGTTCACTGCTTGTTTTTTCCCCCTGTTGTGGGGCCAGCCCATCCCCAGCCTTTTTTTTTTGGTGGAACCCGGGATTGAGCTCAGGCCCCTGTGCTTGCCAGGTAATCACTTACTCTACTGAACCATCTCCCCGGTCCTCCCCCCAGCCCTTTGTTTGAAACAGAGTCTCACTAAGTTGCCTCAAACTTAGCACCGTCCTGCCTCAGCCTCTGGGTGCTGGGGTCACAGGTGTACCCCCTGCCCACAGCCCAGCATTTCTGTGCCCCTCACAGCCCACATTCGATGCAGGCAGTTGGGGTGGGCGGGCCTGTAAGAATATAGATAAGAGACAAAAGCCTAACATCCCAAGGGGGCAGGGAGCAATACACAGAGCCCTGGGAGAGCTGCTGTCTCTCACTTGTAAATTCAGGAAAGCTGGATTCAGGGCTGCAGATAACAGCTTCTCCTGCTCCTGCCCTGTGCTTTGATCCCTTGCTGGGATGTTATCAGCTAGCATCTGTGTGAACCTAGTGTTAGGCAAATGGTGGAAGTCGATAGAGAAAGTAGTGCTTGTGTTCACCAAATTTCGCACATTCCTTAGCCTGCCTTGAGCCCTCAATAAATGTGGGATGCTTCAGAGGGCCTGCCCATTAGCTCAGCCGTTTAAGTGACTGATTAAACAAGACAATGTGAGATGCTTCTGAGGCTCTGGGCTCACTTGGAGACCAACCTCAGTGAGACCTCTGAGGCCATTTTCATGGGGTGTTCTCAGCGTTTCTTTTCTTTCTTTTTCCCCGGAACCAGGGGCTGAACTCAGGCCCGCCTTACCAGGCGAGCACTTATTCCACTGAGCTACCTGCCTGGCCCCTCACGTACAGCACGAGCCCACCATGGGGTCCTCCTCATTCCAGCAGGGCTGGACACTGGAGGGAGAGGCGACCGGTCCTGCGACCTTGTGCTACGTCACCCGCACAGGTGCTGCGCCAGCTCCTGCGCCCAGGTGTGGTGCTGCCTCCCTGTCCCCAGCATTCTGGGAGGCTGAAGCAGGAGGACTGCAGATTTAAATCTCGCCTGGGCAATTTACAGATGTGGCGAGACCCCGTGTCAAAATAAAAACATAAAAGGGGCTAGGCGCTCAGCTCAGGCCCTGGGCCCCGCCCTGTGGAGCGTGGCGCGGGGGCTGCGGCCGCAAAGTGTGCGTTTGGGTGGTCCTGGCTCTGCAATGACTGTGTTAGGAAATGATCGACTCCACCCTGCGCCACTCCCAGCTTCTGCTGTCTTCCGACCGACCGGACTGAGGTGCGGCGCCCCGCTGGGAACGCTAGTGGTCTCCCAGGCTCGGCACGCTCAGCCGTGCTGCGCGCAGCTGCACCTCCTGCGGGGTGACCTCAGTCGGGGCAGTGGAGGGGGTCGCAGGGAGGAACAGAGCGCACCAGGAGGACGGGCACCTTGCTGGTGTTTTGTCCCGCGCTGACACATGGAGTCTGATAGATAAAGGGGCTTAGGTCTGATTGCCCAGGTCCCCCCAAGAAGAGTGGAGGCGGCTCTGTGCTGTGGACAGGTATAGGGGCCATGCTGCACACCGCACCCCGAAAAAAACCCAACACGTGAAGGCTGGGTGAGGCAGCGCACACCTGTGATCCAGCCCTCAGGAGGCTGAGGCAGGAGGATTGCCAGCCTGGGCTACAAAGGAGCTCAAGGCCAGCATGAAAGGCATTGTGAGACCCTGTTTCAAAAGCAACAAAAATTTAAAAGCAGCTGTGGCTCTGGGGGCCTCCTGGGGAGGGACTAGGGAAAGAGGAAAGCGTCTGAGGGAAGAAAGGACGCTGTAGGCAGTGGAGGGTGCACTTGTGGCCACACAGCAGGGCGCTGGGCTCAGAGCATCTCATAGCCAGGAGCACGGGAGGGGCCGAGAATGGGCTCTCCCCCGGCCTCTGCCCACCCGGGAGGCCGCCAGGCTCAGGCAGAGGCTGGGGCTTTGATGGATGACTCCATTGTCCTATTGACTGGTTTTCAGGACCTGGGCCGCAGCCCAAGGCCTTGCTCCTAGCCGCTTCTTCCTAGCTGTACGCTGTGTTCAGGATGGGGCCTCACAAGGTCACCAACCGCCAGCCCAGGTTTCCATTTACAACCCTCTTGCCTCAGCCTCCCTGAGTGCTGGGCCTCTGGCAGGCACTACCGTGCCGGGGGGAGATTTCTACTTCGAGATCAGCATTCCCCACGTTGGGTGGCCCTGGCTGCGGGTGTCCCTGACCGCAGTGACTGTGTGTTAGGAAATGATCGGCTCCACTCTGGCGCTGTGCCGAGCGCTTCCCTGGGATCTCCCCAGGTGTCCTGTGAGCACCCCCCATGCCCACCCTCAGCCCTCCGCTGCAGCATAGCGGCCCGCCGGCCTCTTCCTGTGTGTCCTCCCCCTGCCTCCTGCACAGCCAGATGGGTGGTCCGGGCTTTGGCCCTGGCGAAAAGTGAAGGAAGCAGAAGGGGGGAGGATGGGGGAGGGGGAGGGGGGGCTCAATGAACTCAAGCCAAAAACCCCAGCCAGCGGGGGAGGGGCAGCTTCACGGGGCCCAGACTAAATCACCTCCGCTGGGGAGGTAGCGCGCAGTGTCCTAAATCCTGCAACCGCTGCTCGGGTGTGAGCGAACCAATGGTTATTTATCCTTTCCATAAGGAGATTGTGAAAGTGTTATTGTTAGTTTGCTCTCCTTAAGGTCAAGGAAATGCATTTATTATGAATCTTGGGTCCTTTAATAAAAAGTTTAAACACAAGATAACATTACAAATTTTAGTATTTAGTTTTCAGTAAATACTTCAGTGAACCCTACATATTTCAGTGAACCCTACCACCCCCACCCCCGCCCTCCACCAAGTGTCTGACCCTGCCTGAGGGTGCCGTGGGGCCCCCTTCCCCCTCAGGCTCTGACCCTGGAGCAGAAACATGAAGGAAAGACAGGAGCCAAGGAGAAAGGAAATTTGAACTAAAGACAGCCAGCCTCGAGCATGCCTGTCTGTATCCCGGTACTCTGGGAGGCTGAGGCAGGAAGATCATAAGTTTGAATCCAGCCTGGGCAACGTGATAACCGAGCTTCCAAATAAAAAACACAATGGGCCAGGGCTGCAGCCTGGGGAGAAGGCCCTTTGTGTGTGTCCCCCGTGCGCAACAGAAAGCCCCTTCCTTAAGGAGCTGTCATCAGAAAGCCCCTTCCTTAAGGAGCTGTCATCGCGTTACAGCTAGCGGTGCATAGCTGTGTTTGTAACAATGTTTGCAGCACAATTCGTGACCTGGGAAGTGGCCTGTATGTCCGTCTACAGATGGTGGGCGAAGAAATGTACACTGAGGTTCTATTATGTCCTTAAGAAGGATAAACTTGGGTCACCTGGGGGAGGTGGGTGCAGCTTGAGGCCACCACGCTAAGTGATATGAGCAGACACACAGCCTAAGACCACATGGCTTCCCTGGCTAGGGACACCCAAAGGAAACAGCTGGAAACAGGGAGCGTCTTTCTTAAGGGAAATGGGACCCAAGGGCGGCTGGGGCGACAGGAAAGGGAATGACAAAGGGTTAGGCCTCGCCACAGTGCACAAGGGATGTGGTCTATGCACTTCGGAGGGCTAACCAAAATAAAACACATATGCAAAATAACAATAGGAAGTGACTGAAAAACAAAATGAGGCTGAATAGAGTGCTTGCCTAGGGGGTGTGAGGCCCTGGGTTTCACCCTCAGGGTGGAAAAAAGGGTTAAAGTAAAACGTTATTTTGCTATAATAACAACCCCCAGAGCTCCAGGAGCTGGGGCTCCAAGCCCAGCCCTACCTGTGATGTCAGGTGGTTACCATGGTAACAGGAAGGTGGCCCCTGAGGAGCAGGAAGGTTCTAGGTCCTGGCCAGGCGTCTGTGTACCCGTCTACCTCCGTGGGTCCCGTGGGACAACCCCTTTCCTTCTGGCCCTTTGGTGTCGGAACCTTTGCCTGTCCTTTGGTGTATGTTTGCCTGCCCCGTCCGAGTCCCTCTGGGACGGCTGCTGGCTGTGCCAAGGCCCTAGAGTTCTTGCACAGTGAAAGCGGCCCCAGCACCTCACGGCCATAGAGCCCACAGGACCACATCCACAGGTGTCCATGGTGTGGAACCCGGGGCCAACCCAGACATGCGGCCGATGTCATGGGCAGTGTCACGGGCGCTGTGACACGCCAAACTGTGTGACAACCTGCCCTTGGGGCGCACAGGCACCGAGGGGCAGTCTGTCTTGTGGCTCCAACAGTCCATGGAAGGCCGGGCTTGGAGTGCTTGTCTTCCAAGGACACGCTGTGAAAACCCGATCAATCTACAATGTACCCACAACTAAAAGTGCAAGAACACACGCAGACTGCGGAGGCATCTGCAGAGTCAAGACTCAGACCCTTGGGAAACTGCGCTGAGAGCAGACACAGCCGCAGGCCCACAGCTGGGGCCGCCCCCACTCCCCACTCGGATTCGCTTGCATCGGGCGTCTCCTTCACTCCCTCCAGCCCAGCCCAGGGCAGCGGGCAGCAGCTCCAAGGTGCTTCCCGCCACGGCGCAGATCCTGCCACCAGGAGCAAGAACCAGCTGTTTCCTGCCTCCGTGCTCACAGCTCAGTTGGTCCTGCTGCGGAGGGCACAGGCCTCACAGCGGAGCACGGGGTGAAACCTGGAAGGGGCCTGTGCCTGTCCCAGCCACTGCTGACTCGGGCTGTGGACGCGAAACGCTGCATCACCCACCCACGCTTTGCCTTCTGTAAAGACCCAAAGCACAAAGCCGGAAGACGCCGGTGAGCCACAATGCGAGCCTCCCACCTTCCCCATCCATCCTGCTCTTTTCTCTTTAGTTGCTTAGCAACCCGGGGTGGAGAGGGTCCCACTGTTGCCAAGGGAATGTCTGCCAGTAACCGGAAGTAGAGCTGGATGCACACGATCAGGAGGGGGGATCCCCGAGAAGGGAATGTTCTGGATCTTGTGTTAGACGGCGTGTGTGCTTTAAATTATTAGCCTGGCGGGGCGTGGTCGCGCACATCTATAATCCCAGCACTCAGGAGGACCAGGCAGGAGGATCATTTTGAGTTCAAGGCCACCTATATACATCTATACATCTATACGGCATAGCCAGACCTTGTCTCAACAGAGCAAAATAAATAATTTTAAAAAAATTATTAGCCCGTGGGGGTGCCGAGGAGATGGCTCAGTGGAATAAGCACTTTCCTGGCAAGCGCTAGGGCCTGAGTTCAATCCCTGGTTCTGCAAAAAAAATAAGAAATACTAGCCAGGAATCCATGTTTCTCCTTCATGCTTTGTGATAAATAAATGTGTGGGCTCTTGGGCTGGTGTGCCTCTCTCCGAGGTAATAGTAACTGAAATTCTTGGTTGCGAAAGCAGAAAGCTGCCAGGCCCTGGTGCGACCAAGAGGGCAGAAGGAGCCGTCTGTCCGCCCCTTCCCGGGGCGGTGCCAGCCCGCAGAGCCGGCTCCCAGCGCCTCCCTGTCTGCGGCGATTTCCCGCTTGTGAGGCCGCGTCGCTGCCCACCCGCCTCCGCCAGGCCTTGAGGGCATTCACTTTCCATTTTTATGGGCTCAGGCTTCCCTGGCAGGCTCGGTGGTCACCAGGCCAATGAACGCAAACATTCGCAGCCCAGATTCAGACCAGGCCCCCGAAACACGGCCTTCGGAAATGAAGCCCCAGGAGAGCACAGGACCCAGCAAGTCACAGCAGCCAGGCCCGCACTAGGTGCAGAGATTCTCCTTGTTGCAGGCTGGGTTCGACCCCGTGGCACGTTTATATGGACTGGGGATTGAACACAGGGAGCTTTACACCGAGCTATACCCCCAGCCTTCTTTTCTTTTGAAACAGGGTCTTACTAAATCACTAAGCATCCCAGGCTAGAACTTGGGATCCTCCTGCCTCAGCCTCCCGCACTGCTGGGGTGGAAAGGATGGATCACCGCACCGGCTCCCCTCGCCACATTCCAGCAGGGCCCTGCACACGGCAGGCCTTTACCAGGTGTCCTGAGCAGGAATGGCTGGCGGAGGCTGAGGCCCGGCCCTGCCCCTGCTGGAGAGCTGCGCAGGTCTAGTCCTCACCATGGCTAAGGCCACATCCGGCGGGCAGTTGGTACTCAGGCCTGAGAGCTGGGACAAGAGCCCCAGGCCTCACCTCCACAGAGGAGGTCCGCAGGGCCTCTGTCTCCTTTGGCAGACAAGGTAATTCCGGAAGGAAGCGCAAGAGGCCATCAGAGGACGGGTTAGGAGGTGGAGGGAGACAGCGTGTGGGCCCCAAGAGAGAAGGCTTGTGACTCCCTGGACCTCAGAGCATGCGTGCTTCTCTTTAGGGTGTGGACACCCCAGAAAAACATGGCCTGCTCCCCACAGAGGTACTGGTCCATTTAAAAACTCAGGTGTTTTTTTTTTAAGATCAGCTCTCTTTTAATTATTATTTTTGTTATTTTGGGTATCAGGAATCAAACTCAGGACTTTGCAGTTGCCAGGCAGGTGCTCTGCCACTGAGCTACATCTGTGGCCAATAAAGATTGTAATTAAAAAAATAAAAGATCGAGGGCCGGGGAGATAGCTCAGCGGCCTAAGTGCCTGCTTGGCAAACGCAAGGTTTTGAGTTAGATTCCCAATAAAAAAAAAGGAGGGCAGGGAGATGGCTCAGTAGAATAAGGGTTTGCCCGGCAAGCACAAGGGCCTGAGTTCAATCCCCGGTTCTGCAAAAAAAAAAAAAAGAAAAAAAATCAAAATCAAGGATCATATTGTAAACATTGTCCGAATTCTCTCAGCCTGGTCCTTTACTTAGGGTCTGCATCCTGCTCTTTACTCTCTTGGTGAAACCCCTTGAGGCCTTTGTGTGCGGAGGGATCTGGGTCGTGGCCACTACAAGGATGGCCAGCGGGGCAGGCTGTGCAGCCAGCAGAAGCCTGGGCTGGTCTCGAAGCTGCCATTCAGTTGTGATCTTGTTTTTGGCTGGCTCAGGTTGCCTTCAGGACAGGTCTGGTAAAGCCTGAGGATCTGAGGATTGACTGACTGCTTTTTTCTTTGGGTGGAACTGAGATTGAACTCAGGCCCTTGCGCTTGCCAGGGAAGCATTTATCCCACTGAGCCATCTCCTCGGCCCCAATTGCTTTGTTTAATCAGCCACTTAAACAACTCAGCTAATGGGCAGGCCCTGCCAATTGTGATCTTAAAGAGCAAATAAAACCTGAAAGGTACAAGAGATACTGGGAAACCTGTTCAAAGGAAGACCTGGGAGAAGGAGAAGGAGGGGGCGGGGTGTCCATGCGCACGCAGGATGGGCGCTCCGGCTGCTGGGTTCCGCTCGCCTGTGGAGGGGAGTGCTGAATACTTAATTTTTACTCTTTTTAGTTTCTTATAACGTTTTTGTCCAATTTTGTAGCATATATCTGGTAATCTAAGCAACTAATCTGAAGAAACACTATGCGATACAACATTGTCGAATTTGTATTATTTTGTTTAGTGAAGTTCTGCATTGTCTCTAATGTTTTTTAATTATTATTTTGTACTCTCTTTTAAAAATAAAAAAAACGAAGACTGCCTCGCCTCCTTCTGCTGTCTCTTACTTCTTTGCCTCTCCTTGTCCTGACTGACCCTGATCCCGAGCCTGGCTCAGCACAGTGCCTGCGTCAGATCCCAGGGCACTGGGCCAAGAGGTGGACCCCAGCGGTGGGCGAGCCCCTGTGGAGGACGCAGCAGGCCGGGGAGCCCCGCTGTGCGGAAGAGCCCGCTGAGGCCTTGCTCCTGCACGTGTCCATGTGCAGCCACCCAGCAGGCACCTCAGGCGGTTGTGCTTGGTAGTGGCAGCCTGGGGGGGCAAAGGGCTTCCCGTGGTTTTCCCATTAATCTTCCACCAAAACTGCAGTGTGGGCTACGATCACCCCCATTTAACAGATGAGGAAACTGAGGTTCAGCCAAGTGGGACCTAGCACAGCAACTCCTAAGGCCCGGCCCAGCAGGCATCTGAGGCAGGGAGATGCTGAGGCGCTGCAGGAGGCCCTCTGTGGACGCTGGTCAGAGCATGCAGGGCAGGACCACCTGCTCTGCAGAGCAGCCTCACCGGCCGCCCAGGAGCTCCGCTTGCTTCTGCAAGGCCCAGGGAAGCTGCTTCCCCTCATCTCATCCTCCATGGCACATGCTCCTTCCTCAGTCTCCTCAGTCATCAATATCTGTGCCCGAGGTGGTGGCTTTACACCACAGAAGTTGTAGGAGGACTTCTGTGTGTGAGCACAGGAGCAACTCCAGAAGCCAGAGTCTGTTTGAAATAGAATTTATCATCAGCACAAAAGTATCTCATTCATCTGCAGCATCTACCCATTTGTCCTTCCATCCACTCATCCTCCCATCCATCCATCCATCCTCCCATCCATCCATCCATCCATCCATCCACTCATCCTCCCATCCATCCATCCATGCTCCTATCC